>KK121987.1:192944-217776 GCA_000611955.2 Stegodyphus mimosarum
GAGACCCTCAGATTGTATTTTGTAAAGTCTTTTCTGTTAACAGTAAGATAGAATTTAATCAAATATCCATCCTGTTCTTTGCCTAAAACAAATAATCCATTCAATCCTTTCACTTGGAGGCGTTTTAGCTGCAATATATCTTGCCGAAGCCAGTAGAAGGAAAAATAAAGATGACTCATTATCCCACTGTCTACCAGGGGTTTGGACATGATTTGAAAAGTGAAAGACTGTCGATGTTTTCTAATTATTCAAGAAGCAGAAAAAAGAAACATTAATTAAGTAATATACAGAAAGGTGAAGTATTGTAAAGGTAAATAAAACAAAATAACAAATATCAACAGATAATAACCCCAAACAACAGATATTTTATATGTAAGAGATTTACATATAAAAATATATACCTCACTGCAATTCACTCATAAAAATAACACCAAATAAATGTTTTTCGAGCCAATTCCGGTTATGAGAAAAATATGCCGCCCAAACGGTACAGTGGTTAGCGTCGCTGACTAACGTGGCGAAGAGCCCGGAAGCCTGGAGAAGTCATGGATATTTCTAAATGTATATGTCCGTGCGGCATGGGGGGCACTCTAAATATCTACCGAGGTGAAAGCCCTCTAGAGTGGTTGATGGAAAGGGAAGAGAGGTGGGAGACCCTCGGACCCGTATCCCCCCCGGGGGCTGTCCATCAAAATTGGGGCGGAACTGAGATAAATCGCACTGTCACCTGTAAGGTGCTCAAGGCTGGTCCAACGACAGACGTAAACTTGCGCTCCTTGCCACGAGGAATTTCGTGGTCTTGGGCTGACTATAGGTCAGACCAGTCAGCGTTAGCAACAAAAAAAGGAAATAAATGTTAATTCTAATTCAGAAGTCAAAACAACAAAAATCAGCATAATATTCTCAATATTTTCAATATTACGCTGATTTTTGTTGTTTTGACTTCTGAATTAGTTTCGTTCGGCGTGTTATTGTGTCTTTAATGTTATTTCTATTCATATTCCATATACACAGGTAGCTTTTGTATAAAATATTATTATAAGATATGGGGAAAATATCAGAAAAGACAATACCTAGTTTAACGTTATTATTTCAAAATTCAGATATATCTAGATTAATATGTAATTATATCTAACGATACTTATGCTTACTTATTTCAGTTTAAAAGTATTACAATAATGACTGAAATTTATCGCAAATTTTCCTTATCATAATTAACCTGAGTTACGAGTCTCAATTTCCTCTGTTAATATCAGAAGTAATTTTAATGTAAAAGATACAACTTTCTTTTCGGTAGCTTAATTTCTCGAATTTTGCTAGTATAATTTATGTCTTTTACCCATCCATAGTTATTGCGAATTTTGACAAAAGTTTGTTGCGGATGAACTGCTATTAAATGTTTTTACTTATTTATATTTTACTTATTTATGTTGAATTTATGTTATTATTAATTAAATTTTAATTAGTTTTGTTGCTGGCCTCTTACTTAAATTTTTATTTTTAATTATTTCTGTTCTTAAAAAAACCATTTATTAATTATTAGAATTAACTGTTTTTTGTGTGTGATAAATATTTCAAAATATTTTGGCATCTAATTTCAGTTTTGAAATAGTTTCTATGAGGATGAATTTGCTCTGAACAACAATGAAGTTCAGAAGCAAAAAAGGATGAATGTTACTAAACAACTGTATTAAATTCAAAGACTTTACTTCTTAAATGCTTCTTATCAAATATGAGTAGGTTTGATTAACATATTAGCCCGGTAGCACTCGCGCGGGGTGACTGAGTCACCCCAGCCTCATAAAACCTTTCATTCTGGAATTTCTATTTATCCGCTATGAATCAGCCCTTCAGTAGCTAACTTTTAAACGGTTTTCTTTCAATAGCACCTGCCAGCAGCAGGTGTTTTTCTTTTGTTGGGGAGGAGCAATCATTTCTTGGAACGCTACATGCAACTGGGGTAACCTGGGAACCCCCGTGACCAGATTTGTTCTGAAATTTCTCACTTTAGCTTCTTGCTTGCATAGATTGTGCATGTGTGCTATACTGTAGTCGTTCGAAAATGGCTCTCAAACGAAAAATGACAGATTATGAAAAAGAAATGGAACACTTGAGAATGTTATTGGATACTGTGGAAACTTCCGATGAAGAAATGGATACTGCTAGTGAAAATGAAGTAGATCAAGAAATTTATAGCAGTCATGACAGCGACAGTGAGTTTGAAGCTGAAAATAAAACGAAGAAAAGAGAAGTATATTCTTCCATGTTTGGATTCCAAAAAGACATGACATTAGTATCATATGTTCCAAAGAAATCGAAATGTGTAGTTCTTCTGTCTACAATGCATCATGATGACACGATAGATGAAAACTCTGAACAAAGTAAGCCAGAAATAATCCATTTCTACAATGGAACGAAAGGAGGAGTAGATACTGTTGATGAAATGTCTACGCTTTATTCAACAGCTAGGAAAACAAACAGGTGGCCTATGGTGATTTTTTACTGTGTTTTGAACGTGGCTGGTATAAACGCGCGAGTGTCACTTATGTCTACTAAAAATCCTCCCTTGCAGTATAAAAGTAGACGAATGTTTTTGAAAACATTGGCATTATCTCTCGTAAACCCACAAATAAAGAGGAGATCAAATATGCAAATGTTACCCAGAGAATTACGAGAGAAAATGAATCAGAATTTCTCAACAGAAAGGAATGCCATTTCTGAAGAGAACTTGCCAAAGAGAATGAAGCTTGGTAAAGGACGATGTACAATATGTCCTCGAGCTAAGGACAAAAAAACAACAATTTCTTGTATGAAATGCCAAAATTTTACTTGCAAGGATCACTCTAATTATGTTTGTGACAAATGTGTTTAAAATTCAATAAAGGTATGTAACTGATTTTTATTTTGTAATTGAGTAAGTTTTTTCCTATAAACATTAGTAGTAGAAATTAACGTAAATATATTTTCAAATTAATATTCATGCTTTAGAATATACTAAAAAACTGTATTTTATACCTTTTCAATTTATTTGCACTTAAGTTTATATGTGTATATTGAATTAAGCTTAAATTTATCGGTGGGGTTATACAGGTACCCCGCGCGACCAAAATGTGCTCTGTTTAGCGCGCGCCTTCCACCGGGTTAGGGATGACTACATTAGAGCAAGGTCATTTGGGGAATTAACGAATGAGATTAATGAATACTATAGCTGAAGTATTTGTCAAATACCAGTAAGTTACCCTATTGTTCACAAGACCAAACGCTAAATCAGGAGTTCTATAAGATTACAAAAAATCCCAAATCCGTCAAGATGTGACCAATGAAATTTGTTACAGAAATCTATAATCTCAATTTGATAGATACGAAATGATAAATCAGATTGTTTATAATAATGTGAGATGCTTAGAAAATATGGATGTCTGAAACTGGTTCAGTTGAAGATGTGGTTCGGTTTTAGAAGTGCAAACACAAGTATGGTCAGCTTTCATTACTAAACAGTTTTCATAGAGAGACCTCATATTGTTTAGAGGGGTATTTAGAAGGCAACAAATTTGATTCGTCTCTAAGGCGCTTCTTAATCCCTATGAGGTTTTAGGACGAGGCTGACGTCTGGCACTTACCTTTTCCAGAGTATCTAGGATATGCTGTTTAGGATTCCTGCCGACTCACCCCTCCATTTTCTGAATACCCTTAATTTCACGGTATTAGTCAATCGACTTTTCCTTCATGAGCGCAAGACATACCGCCAGTAAAAATAAATTGGGGAGCAAAACCTTCCAGAGTTTGGCTTGCTTTGGGAGCATAAACTACTTCTACTCGTCTGTTAGGATCCAAACTCATAGAGCATAAAGCGAATTATCTCTGTATCGGAAGTAACTATAGAGACTTGGAAAGCAATCTTTTTATTAAAACAGAACTTTGAACATAAAGGAACTTCTTGTGCTCACAGAATCAATCACCACTTTTGGCGATGTAACTTAAGTAACAATCAAATTCAAATTTAAAACATAGACTGGTAGCCAAAGACTACAAAATTAAATTTAAGCAGTCTCAAGAACTCTAACCGGCGTAACAATTCAAATGTCAGCAGCAATAACACAAGGCCGAATAATTATAAACTTAACAGAGCTTGCAGGAAATATGTAAATTTAGAATAATAAATAGCTCTGTTTTACAATCCATACACCTCAGCTTAAATATTCTCTAACTCAGTTTACATTCTGGTGAAGAAACGGAAAGGAGAATTTATAGTAAAGGCTGAAATTATAACTAACTAGTTAATTTATATAATAAATCTTGCAAATTATTCTAAAATCTTTACATTAGGCTCTAGATCTTGTTGAATGATCTTATCGAAAACATAAAGGAATAACTATTCAGCTGTTTTCATACTCTGCCTCCTCATATTCATATAAAAATTCTAAATTCTGAGCATTTAACAGATGACCATTCGCAGAAGTTCAGCATTAGCATTAAAAGTAACTGGTACTTAATATATAGCCTTTGCGCTAAATATGTTCTTATTCTTAAAATCAAATAAAACACATAAGGGAAGAAGCAAAGGGTAAAGTTCAAGATAATCATTTGTCGTTAATTATGGTTGAAACGAATTTTACGTTTCTGAGAAGGATATCTTTATGTTCTATTTGAAAAGAAACTCAAAGAAATAAGCATATATTTTCGAAAGAAATAAAAAATGGAACATTTAATGAAATTGCATCTTTTGATGAACTTCATTTTGAAAACGAATATGCTTCGATAACTGCAAATCAAATTAACATACCAAAGAATATTTCTGCAATTGTTGCTGCAACAGTTTCCTTTCCATTTCCTTGGCCAAATAAGACTCCTTTAGATAATTAAGCTTTCAGCTTAGATTTCGTGCAATACAAAACTCATTTTGAAATGATATAAAGGAAAAAATTAAGGTCTAATCAAGATGTAACAGAAAGAAAAAATTCTTTTTAAACTTTATGCAACTAACATTGATGCTTGCAGTACATATCACCTATTATTATGGTCAAGTTATGATAGCTTTTGAAATCAAAATAAGTATTGTTATTTATTTACTTTTCATTTCTATTCTTTTTAGAGTATATTTTCATTATGTTAAAGAATAAATAGATTACGTTATTATATACTTTTGCATCTATTGTTGAAAAGACATTGCTCGAAATCAAAAACAAAGTAAAATAATAGAATAAATTAATACTGCCATGGGACACAAATAATAGATTCTTTTACTAAAAGGGAAGTATTTAAACAAGTATTTTTTTCTACAAAACGCACAAGTCTAAAACTTGTATCCTGGATTCTGATTTAATTCTAAAAGAAACTTTCAAAAACGAAATCTAAAATCAAGCATCTTCATTTTATTCTGCTATCGATAATATATATCTTCTTATCTAGCTTCAAATATAACATTCTATTAAGAAAAGCACTGAAAATATGTTACTGAAAGCAATTTTATTATTACAGAAGTGCTTTACTTCAAGTTTAAACTTATTATATTTTGCCCTTCCCTATTTCTTGTAACAGTTTCGTAAGGCAACGAATGGAATTCTGAATAAATTTTGGACTTGCATTTTAATCGTGAAAGAGAACAGGAGTTTCATGCATTTTGATTTTTAAAACATCTATCAATAACATTTATTCTTTAGTGTGTACGTTTAAATAACCAGCTTTCCGTTTTTAACCATTTCAGTCAAATGGTATATGTACTTAATGTTTTTACAATGTAAAAGAGAAGGTCTCACTTAGTGATGTCACAATTATTATCATTCGACAGCTGTAGTAAACTTTAAAAAAATACATAAAAACATTTGCGATTAAACTGAAGCTTTCTTCTGAGGGGTTGTCAAAATTTTTTACACTAGCATTCTTTTCAAAGCATTGCAAAACAAATGCATCTAACGCCAGAGAAGTTATCCGTTAATTGAACTTATCATTTATTTTTACTAATGCATGGAATCTCTATCAAACAAATTAATAAAGAATCATTTTCGCCATTTTGCTTATTATTAAGCAGGAAAGTTATATAAAAGGGCATCTCTGTTCTAAAAATATACATGTTATGCATATATGTATACCCTCAAATACGTAAAAATAGTATAAGCATCCTATACAAATTAGGATAAGATATTTATACTATTTTAATATAAATACACAGATGTGCGTATATACACACATAATAATTTCTAACAATAAGTGAAATATGCGCACATTGTTTTCTTTTTCTCTATATATATATTATACAGGGTGGTTATGATTAAACTAATCTTATTCAGACTTATGTAGAGCCCGTTCTGATTAACGTATTTCGTTAAATTCGTTAAAGTTTGGTACATACAGGACGTCCCACTAAGGACCCCTATTTTTAAAATTAAATAACTCGAAAACAAAGATCGATAGAAGAATGAGACAAAAGGCCTGTTTATTAGGACAGCTCTAAAAATCTGATACAAAAGTTTCACATTTAGTTACCAAATTTGCCAACAGGTGGCGCTGTACGCTGTATTACCAAGAATCAGTCCCTCTAAAGAGTGATCTGAAGCCCAGAGCAATCAGTGCACAGGCAGTTCCACTGTTAAAACGTGGAGGATGTTAGGGTATCGAAGAACGTGCATGAAATCATGTATTCCATGGAACAACTTGTTTTCTGGTACTGGAATTTCCCATGTTAAATTACAGTCCTACGGTAACAAGGCGCTGTTTACAGTCCCGATTTAACGTTGCAAAAGGCCCTGATTCAAAATTACTCGTGTGCTTTTCGATAACTTTGAAAGAACGGGAAGCGTGGCTGATGAGTTAGCGGGGAATGTTGGACCCAGGTACTCTGGAGTTACTTCTGAAAATGTCGCGACAGTTTCTACACTTATTCAGCAAAATCCGAGGAACTACATCCGAAGGCTTGCAGCAGAGTCCGCCTTAATGCGATCCAGCATGCTCAAAATTCTGAGAAACAGGCCACACATGTTTCCGTTCAAGATCCAATGTCCTTAAGGCCTTTCCGTTCGAGGTGTGCAATAGAGAGAAAAGACCGCGAATGAAATGCTCACAATGATTCATGCTGTCAGATTCGATGTTGGCTGCATATACTTCACAGATGAAGTACATTTTAATTTGAATGGTGTCGTAAACAAACAAAATTGGAAATTTGGGGTTACTGAATACTTCCATTTGTATGAAGCAAAACCACTACATTTCCCAAAAGTTACTGTTTCGCTGCAGTATCCAGCAAAGGTATTGGCCCCTTCTTGAGAGAAACGATCACTTCTAGCCGTTATGCTGAAATCTTGGAACAATTTGTCGCCACACGGTTAGCGTTGGAGGATGGACCATACACCTTATGCTTCATGCAAGATGGGCCTCAACCATGGACGGAACAGGTGTTTCAATTCCTTGAGGAATGCTTCGAGGATAGAGTTATTGCTTTGGGCTATTCCAAATTTATTGGAACTGTCATGGATTGGCTTTCATACTCTCCCCATCTTACTCCTTGCGACTAATTTTTGTGGGGCACCTTGAAGGACACTGACTTCACCTTAAAGGACACACTATGGGAGGTCTGTGAAAATTTCGTTCTTCGTTTGCACCACTTCTGTACTGCGAAAGATGGACATTTTGTAAAGATTGTGATGTGATTGCAATGACGGCTTGCATAGGACACATTCGTTACCTTTCGTTAGAATGTACTGCGACTACAGCGCCACCTATTGGCAATTTTTGTAAATAAATGTGAAACTTCTGTATCAGATTTTCACAACTTTCCCAATAAACATAACTTTCGCTTCATTCTTCCTTCGATCTTTGTTTTCAAGCCATTTAATTTTAAAAACGAGGATCCTTTGTGGGACGCCTTGTATCTTAGGTGGACTATGGAGGAATAAAAACTGCAATAAAATGTAATAGTTCCACTTTCATTCACCAGGGGAAACGTTGGAGCATACAGGTGAAGAAACACAAACTGGAAAGAAAAGCCTTCGTTTAATCACAATATTTGTTCAATGTCCATTACTTTTTGCGTCAATTCTCGTGTTAAAAGGGCATAGCAGCGCGAAGAGTTTTTTGAGGCATTTCAATGACATGGTGTTTTATGCTTGCTTTCAACTCAGGCAGAGTCCTTATGGTTCCTACAAGCATAAGAACCGTACGATCAATCTTTCAGGAATACCCACAATTAGAAGTTACAGGTATTCAAGTCTGAAGAACAAGATCAAACATTTGGAAAGCTTCTTGAAATTACCAGATCATATCCAAAGTGAGCACAAGAAGTGCTTTCACTTGCCGTTTCAAATGGGGTTTTGCAGCATCTTGCATGAAGACAGTATTCTCTAAACATTTTCGTTTTTGTAAGACAGGAATGACTTTTTACTCAAGAAGTTTGCAGGAACGGACACTCGTGACGGCGCACATTTTAGGGACTTGAAGAGTAGTACTTTCTTTAATGAAAAAGGGGACCAAGAATGAACCCAGTAATAAAACACACCATAAAATCAGGTTATCATAATACAAAGGCTCTTCTTAAAAAAAGGGGCTAAGAATGAAGCCAGCAGTAAAACACACCGTACAATCAGGTAATCGGAATAAAGAGAGTTTTCTTAAAAAAAAAAGGCCATGAAGAAGTCAGCAGTAAAGCATATCACACAACCAGGTAATCAGAATAAAGAAGCTGTTTATGGGCAATATTGGGAAGTGCAGTAGCTCATATGCATCACTGCATGTGAGGTATTTACTGCTTTGTTTAGGGCAATATTGGGAAGTGCAGTAGCTCATATGCATCACTGCATGTGAAGTATTTACTGCTTTGTTTAGGGCAAAATGAGTCTTTTCTGACCACAAAATATTCCGAAATGCAACCAATATTCTGGGCGAAACCTGGCAAGGAAATCCGTCCACTGATGCGGGTTTTGGGGTTGTATTATGTGGATCGTGTTTGTATACCACTGTAAAATAGATATGAAAATATTTCGTATCATAGCAGGTCAGTGGACTGACAAATCACGTGACACCGCTCGAGCACTTGTTGAAAAATATCGGAAACAAGACGCTCTGTCAACTATAGCAACAATGACTGCTCCCGCAATATCATTTGCAATTTGTTTCTTTCATCTTTCTGGCTGCCCTCCCAACATTAGAGAATTCTTGTAGTTTATTAACCATTTTTTCTAAGCCTTTATTGTACATAAACACCATTTGCAAGCCTTTCAAATATTGCCATTTTTGTAGCGTAACTAAACTCTTGGTGCAGTCTTGAAAAGAAAAAAAGCGTTGGCCATTAAAGCTCGATCTTTTCTTCCCTAAAGGTATAACGAATTATTTTAGCCAGTGACTAAGGAAATTTTAAACAGTTTCTAATTTGCATAACGTTCCTTTTATGTTACATGAAAAACGCCACCTCGTGGTCAAAATCTGAAGTATTATTTTTTATTGCATTTTTTTTCACCCCGTGATAACATATATACCAAGTTTGAAAGTAATACGTCAAAAAGAACAGGCTCTACATAGGTCTCAGTTGGTAACTTTAATTATAACTGCCTTGTATGTATGCCTCCCGTACGTGTGTAAACCCGTTTAATTTTTAAGAAATTTCACAAGCTTTAAAATCAAAGACAGGTATATACATATGCATATAAGAATAAGCAAACAAAAAAAAAGAAAACGTCAGTGAAAATTTTCCTGTTTGTTTTTTCTTATAAATTTCGTATATTAACTCCTTCATCGCATCTCTGCATATTTTAATGTAAGCTTTCTTTCTTTGTACTTCTGTAGGCTTTTTATT
Source organism: Stegodyphus mimosarum (assembly GCA_000611955.2). Classification (NCBI taxonomy): domain Eukaryota; kingdom Metazoa; phylum Arthropoda; class Arachnida; order Araneae; family Eresidae; genus Stegodyphus; species Stegodyphus mimosarum. Next base: position 202,726 of record KK121987.1, read on the forward strand.
TCAATATTAATCTGAGACATATTTGCATATACATAAACTCCTACATACTGAGCGTTTTTACACATTTTTAGAATGATTTTGATAAATAATTGGAAGAAGCAAATGTTTCGGAACAAAATTTCTGTTAATGGCTTATTATTTGAAATTAATTTATTTTTCTTTCAAAAATTGTCGCATGTAAACAAGTTGTGGACTCAAGGATATGTTTTTGCGCCTTCCGAAGAGAAATATTCCTGTTCCGTAATTAAAAACGTCGTGAAATGCTTTAGATTAAAATTTCTAAGTTCAAAATAAGCAACATTATCAATCGGAAGGGAAAACGTCGTCAGTCTTTACTTCTGTATAGAAAGAAGACTCTAAACGAATACCTGGAAAAGTTTTATCATGTTTTAATGTTTATGAAGTTAAATCGTTGGTAAAAAATTAAACATAGCTTTACCTAAATGACTGCAACAACAAAAAAGTCTATTTACTATCGAAAAAGAAGAGAAAAATGCACAAACCTGGTTCCGTCAATGAAAAGAAAGTTTCAGTAAGGAATTTATGATTGTCTCAGGATTCTCTTGCAGTAGGAAATTAAAATAACAAGTGGGGAAACAATTTTAAAATCATCTCAACGTACTATCAAGAGAAAGTGATACGCCCGATATTTACAGAAGAAAACCCATTTATTTATCCCATTATTATTTTCAAAGAGTGAAACTTCATCAGGACAAAGCAATACGTAATACTTCAAAACGTACCCCTGCAATCTTTGAAAAATTGATGTCTGATACAGATTCAGTATGTCTAAATTTTCCGCGTGTTCATGAAAAGTCTCCTGACGTTTCATCTATGGACTATTATGCCTTTGGTCTCTTGAAAAGAGTTCTTTCTAAGCTCAAACCCACTACGATTGGTGGACTCTGGAAAGCAGTGAAAGAGGAATGGAGATCAATACCCTGGAAATTTTACGAAAGGCCCTTCTGTCATGAAAATTACGGTGCAGACATGTAGTCCAGAAACTTTACATTTAAACATTAATTAAAATGTCCCGAAATTGCTCTAAAGATGTGTAAACATACTCTGTACCTTATTGCACACGTTTAATGTTTTTTAACATGTCTTGATTTGACGAATTATTGACTTCCCAAATAAACAGAAGTTTAATTAACCTTCAATGTGTCTTGAACGCCTAGTCTTTCCACGCCTTTTGTCTCCAAAGGGTTCAGCTACTACACCCCGATGACCATCCTGAGCGTGTGCGTTTTGCACAGTCGTTTCTGCAAGAAAGTGCCCGTGATGCTAATTTCCCAGCTTATGTATTGTTCACGGATGAGGGTGCATTCAATAGGAATGGCGTATTCAATCACCACAACCAGCATTTGTAGGCTCAAGAAAACACCCAAGGTGTACGGCACCACGCAGCACAACAACGCTTCAAAGTTAACGTGTGAGCGGGTTTGGTAGGCGACTGTTTAGTCGTTCCGTACCTTTTGCCATCCAGGTTGAATATCGCGAATTATCTTATCTTTCTGGAGCAGGTTCTTCCTGGCTTACTTGAAGATGATCCACCAAATGTGAGGCGCAACATGTGGTTTCAACATGATGGAGCGCCTGCTCATTTTGGACTGGATGTTCGTAGCCATTTGAACAGATCATTCCCGTATCGATGGATTGGGCTTGGTGGACCGGTTCCCTGGCCCCCATGCTCACTGGATTTATCGAGCCTTGATTTGTTTTTGTGACGAGGCATTAAAAGTAACGTGTTTCACGATCCTGTTGTGTCTGAAATGGATCTCGTTGAAAGACTCGCCTGCGGTAGCTGCTACAATCAAAGGAACTCCTTTGAACATGTCCGGCAATCAATAGTCCGTGGGTCTCAGGCATGTTTGAAGTCTGATGGTGCAAACTTCGAGCATTTGTTGTAACATGCTAGCTGTTGTAGACCATCTGCACTCATGTCCAATAAATGTTTCAAATTAATAACTCTCTTGTTTCTTTTCCATCTTCTACCTCTGCTACCACATACGCCTGACATTTCTGGGCATGGCCTTCTATGCAATCCTTAATTCTTATGATGTGTCCTACCTCTCCCCAGAACTTTGGCGCAACATTTACGGGACATCCTGCATATAATCAAGGTATTTATAACTCAGAATTACTATCTTTTATAATTAGTTCCAAACTTACTAACGAAATCATAAAATATTTTTTTTAAATTTGAACTGAAGTAAAAGTGAATTAATATAACAAAATTCACACAAAATTAAGTAATACATAACTACAAATTCTTTGATCTTTTCAACAGAGCCATGTTTCTGAATTATATCTGGATGAGAATTAAAAATAATTAAAAAAATTACATATATTTGTTTATAGCTTAATTAATTTCAATTCCCGTCGGAGCAAGTTATGTCTTGATACATGAATTCAAATAAAATCAAATTTTAAAATACGTTTTGGTTTCTTAAAAACTTTTATTTTTTACTGGCTTATTCTTATTTAGTTATATTTTAAATTAATTCTTTTAATTTTCTCGTTTTAGTATTGATTTACGTCCAGATATAATTTTCTTGAATTAGTTTTGATTCTCATTCATATATTATTCAGAAACGTGGCTCTGTTGAAAATCCTTTTGGCTGTTCTTTGACAAAACCAAAGAATTTTCAACTATTATTTATTCTTTGAATACTGTGAGAATTTTATTACATTAATTTACTTTTATTTGAGTTTTGACTTTTTCAAAATTTTATTTTATGCTTTCCCGTTAGTAAGTTTGCAACTATAGAACAAACATTAGTCCTACGTTATTTTCTATTGATTATTTAATTCACTGGCAACATTTTTATGACATTAATAATAATTTTCAATTACTAATTTCATTTTTATAATTTCTAATCAGTAAATACATACATATATATATATATATCAGTGCGCATATGTTTGAAAAATTTAGCTTATTAAGTAGAGTGGAAATGCATAGTGTTTCCAAATATAAAGCAACTAGAAAATTTAAGAAGTACATCTACACAGGAATTCCTAAATTAATGGCATTTAGAATTTTTAAATGTCGTTAATTTTCGAGTATTCATTAATATATTTTCCCAAAAGAAATCGTTAATACAACACATTTCATGCCTTCGGACAAACACAGAAAGACTGAAAGCCTAAACAAGCTGAAACTATTGATGGAAGTTATTATAATTAAGTAGAATCCCGCAGTATGCAAAATCGGAGTGTGGTATCTTTCTGATGGTGGACAGAAAACTTTATTATTGTTTTCTTAGACGCGTGCTGCTGTGATGTTCAATAATTTGCACACTGAGCTAACAAGTGTAAAATCCATAGCTGGAATTCCAGAGAGGGCACACTTCATTTCTCACGTTTTCTGGTTCCGAAAAACCTAATAGTCTCTGATACAATGGCGCTCGAACTAATCATGTGCTGGACGATAATTCATCATCATCTGGATCGGTCAACTTAGTCTCCTGCTTCTCACGTCGCCTTTAAAGTAAGCAAGAATTATCGCATTTTTCTGCGTATGCTGTTGCAATGTTAAGTGGTTCGTTCATCTAGCTTGTAAGTAGCAGAATAACGTTTCGAATCTTTGCGAAAGCACAACTGCATTTTTATATTATGTGCTTCTTTGAATCTAATAGTAATAAATCTAATAATAAACTATTTAAAAAACTAATAGTCTTTGGAAGTAGACGTTACGAAATCTTACGAAATCTTGAAACTAAAACGCGCATAACTTAAGCAAATGATTCATTTAAATTGGATAATACGTATAAAATTGTGCAGTACTTGAAGTGATTATCTTGAAATATGCTAAGTTTAGCCATGTTCCAGCCATTGCCAGGATAATACGTCATTAGCAGCGCCGAGTATCATGTATATTGTTTAATCACAGAAAACTAATTTTAAATTCAAAATGCTAAGAAGGTGTTAATCTTAAAGGAAGCAGTTATGTGCTATTGAATACAAACAGAGGAAAACATTATACTTAGGCAATTATTCGGAAATATAATTTGGAAAAGGTTTTCTAATATTAGTTTTACAATTACGAGGAAAATATACAAAAGCACAAAAAGGGAAGTTTTAATCTTTTTAAGATTGTTGGTTTTATATATTAAAGCAAGTATGATGGAACTCACTAAGTAGACTACTCAAGATCGGCGGAGTCAGAGACAAAACATGAATTTTTAAAAACTTTTTACCGTATTACAGAAAGGATGAATATTACCATATCTGCTTACCAGTGGGAGTAGATACTGAAATGTAGGTGTTTAAAAATAGCAGGATTTTGAATGTAAAGCAAAAAATAAATTGCTTTGGAACAGTTCGAGAAATATATATATATATATATATTAAGTACTCAGTGTAATGAAGACCAGTCTTAAAATATATATTTTTCCTATTTTATTTTTAAATCCGTTGCTATTACATTGCAAGAACAAACCATTGTTGTCATACACGACCTATTTGACATTAGAGGGATGAAAAGCTCCTGCTCATTACATGAATTGCACGCAGTAAATTCCTTGCCACGGAAAGATGATTAGAAGCAAATACTTTATGCAGTTAATAAAGAAAAACAAAAATGAAAATCTATAAGTTTATATTATATTGCAATATACGTGATCTGCTTTATTAAAATCTCTGCTTGCAAAATGTTAAAACATGTTGTTACAAATGCAACAATTGTCAAAGCGAATAAAGATTCATGAACATTTGTAGAAAATTACCACTTCCAAGAAAAATTTAACAAACTTTCATCTGACGCACGAATGCTTAACAGTGAAATGGTACTACACGAGAGCTTCGTAGCGAATTGAAATGCTGAAGAAGGAAATTTTATATCAAGAAAGAGGAGTTTCAACAAGACCAAAAGTTAGGACATTTGACTAGAAAGTGAACAGATGCGACACATTCTCCTAAAGACGTATTTTGGGTTGTTTTCTTTATGCAGTTTTTGAAACAACCCAAGCTTGTTAAAGGAACAGTTTGAGCATTTGCCTATTTAAGTTTTCTAAATTAAAGATTTTGATAGTTAGTTTCATTCTTTTTATTTAATTACATACAAATACTTACACTGAATTACGAGATAGTTTGAGGGCATTAGTGGTAATATCAACCAACGATGTCACCACAAACGTAAAGAAACAGTCATATTTAAAATAAGAATTGGAATCAAGTCTCTTAAAAATGATTAAATTTCAAAGCTTATTTATAATAAAAAATTAATTATAGCTTCAACGGTTTTCCATAACTACGTTTTTTAGTATAAGCTAACAACAAATTTTCATGTTTGCTAATAAAATTAAGAAAAACCTTTTACATTTTACAAAATGCCTTCAAATGCATTTGGCATTATTATCAACATTGAAAGTAATTATTTGTGACTAGTTAAATATTCTTGAACTTGTTCATGAGTGTTTAGATATCAAATCCAAATAGTTAAATATTTAGATTTCCAAATAAAATGCATGTAAAGAATTTAATGTCTTTAATTTGATTTTTAAAACCTTTTAACCGACTAGCTAGATTTATTTCAGGTGTAATTTAAATTTTCACTTAGGATCGTTAAGTGCTTTAGAGCAGGTCCTGTTTTAAAGATATTTTTTACAATATATATCTCGTTGATTTCTTTAAATATTTTTCCTTTTTTCTTCAAATATAATTAATTCCACATTTTGGACGGAAAGAAAATAAATAAATGACTTTTTTACCTAATATTAAGAATTCAAAGCTATCAATTGATTTATAGAACCTTTGACTGAAAATTAATGCTGTGTATATATGAAGATGCTGAATTGAGAATGACGTTTGCAATCGCTTGAGAACTTGGCGTATCATCATTAAACGGATACAGATGATTGTCTCAAAATTTCATATTCTTGGCCGAAAGGAATAGCTTACGTAAGTATCCAACTTGTAGGAATATTGGAATTTATATTTTACGTGGAAGAAAAAAATTAAAACATTAGATCTATAATAACAATCAATTGTTAATTTAGAAAACCCATTTCTCTCTCACACCTGCGCAATAAATACCCCATTTAATTTTAAACAAAATGAGCTTATATTCTTTTTTCTGTGCATAAAAATAACTTCGTTAATGAGAGCCATTACAGTCATAATACATTTAAGAACGAAGTGACGAATCATATCATTATTTTCTTTCCGTAAATTACAGAGTATTTATGGGAAAGTAACTTTTTTAACATCTAAATTTCAAACTACATTTTACTTATTGATGATTTCTTTCATTATAGTGTTTAAAGTTGGCTTTTTCATGCTTTCCCTTTGGAACTGCAGTTGCTGTTTTTGCTTCACTGTCTTTGACTTTTTTCCTTTAATGAATGAATAGTCATAATAAAACAGTTATTGGCTAACTAAAATAACACTTAAAAACATATATCAGGTTACGCAATTTCTTGCAGATATTTAAGGGATGTTCTATATATTATATAACTGATACCCTATAATTGAAAAAAGGCATAAGATAAGTATAAAATCCTAGGGCTATTGAAATTGTTGTGGGAAGGAAATTTCGAAAAATACCAGAGCAGCTACATTTTTACGAATGGGAGAAGGTGTTAGTAAATTTCTAACTGGATTTAAATTTGTTTCTAATGGGATTAAATGGGATTAAAAAACGACGATTTCTTTTCTGCAACAACGTGAAAAAAGTGCATGCCATTATAATTATTAACAGAAAAGACCAAAAGCAACACGATTTTTTTTTGTATCATCAAGGATAACAAAGTTGTAATTAGAACGCTTCTCGAACATGTGGGTGAAATATCAATATGTATGATTTGGGGAATGTTTTACATTACTAATCAGATAAAAATTACCGAGATCGAATTTATTAGATTACGGCAGACGTCATTGAGACTACCTGTCTACAGGAAAGTGTGCCTTCGTGAGGGCTGTCTATGGGAAACTGTCTCACATTTGCATTGCCCAATGGGAAACCCATGAGGGATTCTACACAAAAATTATGTTCACTCGAATTTGAACTCAGATCAAACTACAGGTATTGTGCAAGCTTATCCATTCGGTCTTTGATGAGCCGACATTCTTAACAACCTGCTTCGCCGTATGTTTGAGCTTTATAAAGCTACTGAACTATTAAATAAGAAAAAATGCACTGCTTGTGTTATAAGGTATTTTCTCCCTCCCTTTCATATGCCTCCTTGGTGTAATTGGAAACATATATTAGAAATTCAATAATACATGACATAAAATGTTGGAATTTTGTTGTAGTGAAGTTCATGGTATTAAGAGTTAAAATGAAGTGCGGCTGTGATAATAAACTAAGAGCACTAAAATGTGATGAAAACTTCATGCTTATAATATTAGTTACATTTCTTAATGACCTCGAAAACCCGTAAAATCAACTTATGCATGCAAGATAAGATATGTCACTTAGCACAGGAACATTAATTAAGTAACTTACCCAGAATTAGCAAAGCCCGATGCAGAGAAATGACAAGCAATATCACATATGACATCAGTTTTATTTCTTGTTTACAAGCACGAATATTTTCTTGAATAAATATTAGAACACAAATAAATTCGCCAGATTAATAAAACCATTTCGCTGATGAATGCGCATTGTTCTAACCAGATCCACCAAATAACATGGCCCTACACGTGACATGAGCAAAAGGTCTCACTACTGTAAAGTAACAGTCCTGATAACACAAATCCATCCATTTTTGAAGAGTGCCAGTTCTTCCGGAAACTATAATCAATTACTTGAAATGATAGTAAAACTCGTTAACGCGGACATTCATTCGATGAACCACGTGTCGAAGAAATATAGCTTTAGGGAAGGCATTAATCCGGTTTATCTCTCTCACAAGTAGAAAAAAATTATAGCAGATATCTTCAATAATCAGGATTTCAAAAGAATCTTACAGTTATCCAGGTCGTCCATATACATGGCACGAAATTCCGCATGGCGTAAAAAAGTAGCAAGAGAGAACAAAGTTCACGGCATTTCAGCATGGCGGTAGGTGAAGGCACAGGAAGAAAAACCGTCCTTCACCTTCGAACTCCAACGCAGAAGAGGCCGAAGACCGGTTTAGAAAAGCATACTCGACGAGTATTTGAGAGGTCCAGTGTTCGAGTCCGGCGAAGGCATTGGGGATTTCTTGTTTCCGGACATTTAAAAATTCTAATTTTTTATGCAAATGGCGCTGAACTAAAAGGTGGTGGAAATAATTCGTCATCGCCAGAATTTAGCGACTAGGTCCTATAAACCCCATTCGCCCTTTAAAATAAGGAGTGTATAAGGTTCTCCCTCCTTCTTAACATGTCTTCGTGGTCATGTAATTCGGTTGGGTTATAGAATCCTGACGAACGAGCTGGCTGTATGGGCGTTTTCGTGTTTTTTCCCATGTGTAAGGTGTATACGAGTCAGTCTCCCTTAGAAAGTCCTCTACTAAGACATCTCTTCCCTTAGGCAGGTAGCCCACGCGTGCTTTGCCTAATTAAATAAACCAAACCTCCTTTCCACATGGCTTTGTAGTTAATTGGAAGCATACTCGACGCCCATTCGAGAGGTCCAGGCTTCGAGTCCCGACGAGGGCAATGTACATTTTTCATATCTCCTACTTATATAAATAACCTAATGTCTCTACAGTATTAACTGAATAATATTCAATAACTATGCCCAGTTTTACAATAGCATTTACTTGTAGATTAATATTGCATATATGGGTACAAATTATTCCCCAAAATAAAATCAAAGAAAAGAAAATTATTTGAATTCAAAACTATAAAATCAATTCACTGAGATTCTTACATTTAAAAAAAACAATCGCCTATACATTGATTAATCAGTCAGTCAGAATAAAATATATTTGCAGTAAAGCTGACAAATTCTAAAAGGAATTAAAATACAGTTCGATTAACTTAATGGTAATAACATTCCTACCAGTTTCATAAATAGGCAGTTCTAAAAGTAACAAAATATCTTTTTGTTTATCTATTTTTGCTGCCATTTTACAAAAGAAAGGATACACTTAAATCTATATAATCCAATAGGCTGAAATAAATTTTTTAAATTTTTCTGTAATTTTTCCAGCTATATTATAAATTAAAATTCTTAGATAAAGCTGACTCCTGGCTTAAACAGTTTGCAACTCACTCTACTTTTAAGATTTTATTCTAATTTAATTGTTGCAATATTTACTATATGTAAAACTATAATTTTTACGCAGTGTGCCCATTATTGCTAGCATAACATGTGTAAAGAAAGCCTTGTTCCTAAACTACGTTTAAAGTCTAAACTATGTTAATTCCTCATATTCCATGTTGTTCCGTTAAAATTTAAGTTTAGCGCTTAATTGAAGTTTAGTTTACTTTTTATTCTCCAGTTTGAACAGGTTTGTTATCACTTTACCCGCTTCCGTACTCTGTAAAATTTATTCTTCATTTTGCCTTTTCTTTTTCTATAACAGAGATGACATTTTAATTTTAATATTTTTATACACTTGGTCTTTATGGAAGAGATATTATAATTAATGTTACGTACACACACACGCGTGGGCATTCGCTTTTTTTAGTACATTTTTTTTCAGTAAAGATATGCTTTCATATAGAAAATTTTTATGGAATATTTTGAGGTAATGTCAAATCAAAACGAATTTTAATTAAGAATTCGCTGTAGGAAACTAAACTTGTCTAAGTTACAACGGACACAGGCTTGATAGGAAACATTAATCTTCTCTACAAGCTAGAGAAACAAAATGAAATTTTTCATAATTCAGAATGTCACCTAGTGACCTTAACCGAAGAATATGACGGACTGAATTGTTCCATAATTCTTGGGGAAAAATTTGATTACAGTGTGTGTGCGAAAGCAATATTAAATGTCTTATGCCAAGAATTGTTGGAAACTTTTCCATACAATGTCATGTTTTGAAACAAATGATTTTCTTTATTAAACTACGAGAGAAATTTACCTGCAACCAAAAGCTTTTCAGTTATTCAACTGCAAGTATATCTTTTATATAGAAATGGAATTTGGCTGGACTAAGGTTTGTCAAGTGAATTACAGGGAGTTAAATACATTTTAAATGCATGAAACCGAATTGTATTTTTGTTTTATATTCTCATTTTTATTTATATATGTATCATAGTAACCGATGCGGAGAAAATACTTATATATTTGTTACATTTATTCTTTTTACAAGCATTTGTATTAGAAGTATTGAAATAGTAATATTAACTGCATTTATGAAATAAATTACGTTATTTAGTTAATATTTGTTTCGTCTTATTTAATTTCCTTTGTTTAATCGGCCCAAATTCTAAAGAAAGTTATAAGTTGGTTTCGATTAGTTACAGTAAATTCATCGAATTTCTGAATCATCGAAAATATTAATATATAAAACATGATTTATGCAATCAGCATAGATTTGGTAAATGTTACGAAATTTTTGTTTCATGAATGTGAAAAATCTGAATTTAAATAAAATAATTCTTGATTTTTAAAGTTTACTTTATGTCTGTAGAAAAAGTTTCAAAACAGTAAATAAATTAAAAATTTTAGAAATTTACATAAGAAATTCTCTGCGCATTAACATACAGCTAGAGGTTTGGATGCTTGTTTAATTTTATAAAAAAATTGTATTACACTTAAGTGATTATAAATTTTATTATTTAGTGAAGTGATTTAATTTGTGAAGACATGTAATGCATTTCTCTTTACAGCGTAATTTTAAGTTAAATCAACTGAAGGCTTAGTAATTCCACAATAAAGTTTGTTAAAAACAAAATATATTTTACACAGTGTGCCCATTATTTAAAACCGTAAATTGGAAAAGGTTTGAAGATTCATTAAGTTCTCCTTTGTGCTCGGCTTGTACATTTCAGTTTAAAGGAGATTCGTGCAAACTATTTATGTACACGTTAGGTGAAAGTTAAATTTAAAGTGGATACCTAATGCAAAATTTTCCTAGATGCATTTCACACGTGATTTAACGTAACAGACGTAAAATTACAAAATATTTAATTCTAAATAAAGTGAAATTTATCATTAGAATCATAGTTTACCTGGGCGTTCCTTTTTGTAACGACATTAACACAGAAGATAATTTTAGTTTCGAATACTCTATAAGGTATTCCTCCCGCCTTCTTCATATGCCTTCGTGGTGTAGTGGTCAGCACGCTCGAAGCGTAATTAAGAGGTCCGTGGTTCGATTTCCGGCGAAAGCTTTGCTCATTTTCCATCTCTCCTGCTTCTCAATAACCTAATGCCTCTACAAGTGGCGCCCGAACTAAAAGCTGGCGGATGATGATTCTCCACCACCACGATTTGGCAGTTGGGGCCCCTAATCTCCAGTTGCCCTTTAAAAGGGGGAGTACATAAGGTATTTCTCCCGTCTTCTTCACCTGCCTACGTGGTGTAGTGGTCAGCACGCTCGACGCGTAACCGAGATGTCCGTGGTTCGATTCCCGGCGAAGGCCTTGCTCATTTTTCATCATTCTTTTGCTTTCAAAAATATTCTAATGGCTCTACAACTCTACAAAAGAGTTGAAAAGCATGAAATTTTCTAACTACAAAGATTTAAAAGAATTAGGGAGATGCATCTTTTTAAAAATATGTGTAGTGTATGAGTACATATGCGCTAAAATCTTTAATCTCAGAAAATCTTTAGTTTAAGCAATGGGAAACTAAATTTCAGTTGTATTATAATAGAACGCAATTTCCTTCAATAAACAAAAACAAATTTTTTTTACAAATATGCTTATTTGTCTGGGCTATTTTTAGAGCTTTGTGTTAATGGGCCATCAAGAAAAAGAACTAATTACCAAAAAATTCTATTTCATGTTATCGTTAAGGGATTAAAATATATTACGGTAGTTCAATCAAAGGCTTCTTCCGCTAGAAGAAGAATAAAAGGGGAGAAAATACATGATGAGGCAAGTTAATGAATTCAGAAGTGAAGTTTCTTCAGTAGAAAGCTAATTAAGAAAAGGGAAATAAAAACATATCGGCTATGCATAATGTATTGCGTTAAAAATGTCTTCAATTAATTACAATTCTGTTATAAACGCTATTATTCTGGGCGAATATTGCTGTTAAATGTTTCGGTTTGTTGTAATGTATTGTTATAATCCGAATGATAAATAAAAGTCTTACTGTTTAAAATCATAACAAGTAGCTTTTAGTTTCAAATCACAAAAGTAATTTTAGCCGCTTTGGATACCGATGGCATAAATAAATTAACCAATTATTGTAAAGAACCCTGAGCTTCGGAAGCTTAAATTGATGTTTGAAGAATTTGTAGAGACATTAGGTTTATTTCGAAGCAGGAGTCATGAAAAATATGCAAGGCCTTCGCCGGGAATCGAACCACGGACCTCTGAAATACCGGCTCAGTGTGCTGACCACTACACCACGAAGGCACGCTAAGAATGTGGGAGATATACCTTATAAATTTAAAAACTTGCAATTAAATTTACAAAATAAGTAAAACATCAGTAGGAATTCAACAGGAAGCAGGATGTTTTTACAAACATCATTTTAAGAAAACACGTGAGTTTGTTACCCCCAAGCTTTTACACTTTTGTTATAAACACATAAACTTCTATTATACTTACACACTTTTATTACAGAAGGATCGAGTTGAAGCAATCGGTTTTCAATGGATTTTTTTAACTTCTGTGTAAATCACCCAATATGAAAAAAAAATGCACCTTAAGTTCGCAATGTTTATAATCGTACTCGTCGATTCTTATTCTTTACTATATAAAATACTTTATGAAAGTTTTAAAAGTTGAGGACTTGTAGGAACAGGGAAATTTTGTAATGAATAAAATTCCTCTAGACACAAAAGTCATTGCAGAAATAAGTTAAGCTTCATGCATATTCTAATATGATAAACTAACATAAAGCAGAATTTCTGACGTTCACCATTAATTAAATAACTTAGGAATATTCATTCTTTTTTAAAAGATTTAATGCTATTCCTTGCTGGAATTTCCTTTCTATGACAGGAATAATTTCAGTAGCATAGTTTATGAGAAAGAAAATGTTTTTCCTCAAATAAACTCCGCAAAAGTAATGAGATTTTTGATTACAAAAGCGTCCATTTTGAAATATTACTGAGGCATTATGTGAAAATATTTACCAGTCAGTTATTTATTTAGGAACAGTTAGAGGAAAAACAAATTTCAGTTTCGTGAATTAAAAAAAGGTACTCGTGCTTTAGTACTTTCCCGACTAAAATCTTCCTTGATGTAAAGATTGCATTAATTTTCATTCCATTTACGTTTGCCACTCATTGTAACTATTTCGTTGTAACTCATTTCGTTTTAACGTTTGCCACTCATTGTAACTATTTCGTATACGTAGAGTAATATAATAGAGTAACAAAAAGTTGATAACTAGCTAATAATAATATGAACTAACTGATTAATAATATAAACCCACTTTATACTTCTATGAAATCCTAACGGAACATTTCAGGAAATTTCTATTCTTCAGTCAAAGAATCTATGTGAATTATTGTTTTCATAAAAAGTCGGTGCGATCCTGTTATGAAACATGGATGGGAAACTGTGGTGGATGTTTACTCTCTTTTCGTTCGTCAGTATTTTAATTCAGGCTTTCAGGTGTTGTTTTAATAATAAGCAAGATAAATTAAATGCTCATTTTGTATTTTCAGTCAGTTGTAGAATTACTACAAGAACATCGAACAATAAAAGAGTCTTGAATAATCAAAGAATATTTAAATATATTTAAAGTTTTATTTTTATTTTGGAAGTGTTTACTTTTAGATGATATGTGGGTACCTCATACGATTAAAATCTAACGGGAAATAAGGAATAAAAACAAGACCAAATTCTGTTCTGAAATATGCCCCGAACTACTCACATTATCAAAGCAGGTGGCCTTCTACTATTTCAACTTCTTTCCATATACTTCTGGAGAGATACCCAAAAAACTCCCGATACGATGAAATCTCGATCAGGTATTATTTTTGAATTACTTTTTCACCACGATATGGTTACAGATTTCTTATCGAAATTTTGTAATAAGCAGAAAGCTTTGCAACTTCGTGATAATTATTCTTACGTTTTTCCAACATTTTTAGTTAAACCTTTAATAGCTGTAATAACCTTTAATGTCTTTCTTAGCTCATATTACAAGATTCGCTTAGACCAGAAAATTATGCAAATTTAAAGGAATGCAACGTGGTTTAAAGTTGGGAGATTTACCTCAACTACGATTCAATCTTATCTGTCCAAATTTAAACCATGGTTCAACGTTAACTAGTATGTAGAAGCGTTTGTCGCATCATTGCTATTTCGCCGCTAACTTGTTTCTGCTGAATCTGTGAAAGCCAAAGTTATATAAATAGTTATGCTATGGGTATGTGATTTAAAAGTTTAACCGTGGAGATGAACTATAATTTCGTAAAAATTTGAAATTTAGAGAGGGAGCAAAACAGCCTCATCCTTCTATTACTTTTAGCACGGCACCTCACCGTTTTAATCTGTACTGCAATTTCAGATTTCAGTTGCAATCCAATAGTGTGGTTTAATAAACTTTTATTTGGATTTTAGTCTGAATTTTTGTGCTTGAGGTAAACAGTAATAACTTTTAGAAATAAAAGGCGCCGCCCAACCGGTATAGTGGTTAGCGTCGCTGACTGCCATGCCGAAGGGCTCGAATCCCGGAGAAGGCATGGATGTTTGTAAATACACTCACGTTTGTGAAAATTGCAACACCATGAAGGACTTACGCGAGTGAGCTGAAATTTTCAGGAAATGCAAAGTAGCGCATGATATGCAAATGATTAGAATTGCAAATCCGTAGCGCATGCGTATGCTGAGCAGCACCCTCTGAACGGCTGATGGATCCGAATAAATAGACGGCTGTAGCGAGGCGTGTATGGTTATCGGTGGTTATCTGCTAGTGGTAAACGTTAACTCAATCTGTACTTATGCCTCGTCGACGAAAGAGAGCGAGATTTGAACAACTTACAGAGTTTGAACGAGGGAGAATCATCGGCCTTCGTGAAGCTGGATTGTCGTATC
>KK121987.1:218670-229783 GCA_000611955.2 Stegodyphus mimosarum
CACAAAATACTTCTGATCTCTTGTTCTTGTTTGTTTGCTTTGAACATTTAATCATTTATTTGTACCACTACCACTCAACTGTGTATTAAATTGCATTCAATTATGACGATTCCTTCTTGGCATGGCGGCGCTTTATATATGCGGAGAGCCGAAAGTTCTCTCATGTGGTTTGGTGGAAGGGGAGAGGGGTGGGAGACCCTCAGACCCGTCTCCCCGGGGTCCTCTCCATCAAATTGGGGGCGGAACTGAGCCAAATCGTACTGTCACCTGTTAGGTGCTCAAGGCTATTGCCAACGACAGGCGTAATCTAGCGCTCCTTGACACGAGAATTCTCGTGGGCTTGGGCTGACTCTGTCAGACAAGTGAGCATGAGCAAGAACAACAACAGAAATAAAAGGCAATAACTGACCAACAGATCAAATAGCTCTGCATGTTAGTCGTTAAATTGAGTAATCGCCGTATGTTAATTTCATTCCACGAAGTTATAACTTCAGTTCTTGAATTCATAATATATTACTTGTCAGTAATATTAAGTTTGTAAAATATATGGATAAACCAGTGTAACTGTTAAGTGTCTCATGTAATCTTAATCTCATATTACCTTATTATCTAATACTTAGAATGCGATAGTTCCTGACGTAATCCCAAGGGCAGGAGTGCTTTGTAGAAACACTCTTTTTTGAAAGAATTATTTTTAATATATAATTGAAGTTAGAATATTACCCAACCGGGATAAAGGTTAGAGACGCTGACTACCGAAGTGTCCGGGTTTCAATCCCGGAGAAGGCAGTGATGGTTGTAAATGTATAGCGTTTGTGCGGCATGGGGGTACTCTAAATATGCGGCAAGCCGAAAGTCCTCTAGAAGCGTTGGTGGAAGAGAGATGGGAGTCCCTCCGACCCTTAATTTTTATTGAATTGTTCTTGCATAGCTTTAGATCATAAAAATATGCATCCCATAAAATTTGTACTATATTTTTAAAATTTATTTCGGCAAAATACTAAAGTATTATTTCCATTAGAAAGACAATCTTTATGATGGATTTTTTTAAAGCAAAAAGTTTATGCATACGTAAATTATCATAAAGCCATGAAAATTACCATACCGTCATCTTACACATAAGTGTTTGAGAAACAACTACCACTGGAAGAAACTTACTCTGTAACCTATTCGACTATTGGTAGGCCATAGATAACAAGGGTATTGATTAATAGGATTCATTTTTGTGAGAATAAAAGGAGCAAATATGTTTATTAATAAACTTCTAGATTTACAAAAATTTAATAAAGCTAAATATGCCTAAAATGAAATAAGTAAACATTAACGAATTAGTGTCAAAATTAATAATCGTAAAATAATAAATATACTGTAATTTATTATACGAAATAAAAGGTCAGTAAAAAATAATAGAAAGCGATTATTTGTGGGAAGTCAGAGTAATACATTAAGTTGTAAAAAAGTAAACTTTCGATTAGACGTCAATATTTTTATTGTATATGTCACCAGCAATGTATGAAAGCCAGTATTCTATAGAATACCTAAACATTTTATGGAATGACGAAAATTAGCCAGCAATCTATGAAAAGATTAACATTTCATACATTTCTTAGGCATTCTGTAGAATGTCAATTGGTAAACTGGAAATGTATGAAATGCATCTCCAATTAATTTCGAACATGCCTACGTTTAAGGCATTCATACATAATCCATACATTTAATACATTCATTACATAATTCCATACATTTTTATGTTTCCTTTAAAAAGAAAGGCATAAATTTCGTTTTGTACGTTTCTCATTTTTCTTTAAATATATAGAATAAAAGTTTTTTAATGGCACTCACATTATTTTTTCAAAATAAAATTTTTATTTTTGAGGAATGCACGTATTTTAAATAACAGCCTTATCATGGCCTTTTTTCCTATTTTGTATGAACAACATTTGTCATTTTACAGAACTCACTCACTTCCAAAAGTTAAGCACGGAGAGGAAAATGCTAATTCCCGGAAGCCAATTAGAATTGAAGAAGGTGCAATTCGTTGCAGAGGTAGATGGAAGTATGCAAATATGTTAAGTAACAGCCACTCGCGCTTTCATGTCAAGAAATATACAAAAAAGGCAGTCTTATAACAAGCCAATTTTATGAAGGGTTACAGAAGTTGATTGTAAGTGCTGATAGAAAGTGTTTAAAGCTTTCGTACAATTTGTTTTCAAGATATACGTGTTTCTATGACTTCCAGAAGACGAATGGAAGATTCTGAGCGCTGGCGTGCTGTGGGGCGCATTGAAGCAGAACAGTCGATCACAGATGTTGCTCTTTTCTTCGGCGTTCATCATTCTGTAATTTCACGTTTATGGAAACGATTCCAAACCACATAGGCAGTTGTCCGAAGGCCCGTAACCGGTCGCCCAATGGTTACAATCCCCGCGGAAGATCGATATATTGTTATTGTAGCCAAGCGGAATCGCAGAGCGACCTCCACACGTGTGATATCTATGATTACAGCGTCCATTGAAAGGCGATATCTGCAGCTACTGTACTCCGAAGATTACATATGAGTAGACTGTACTCCCGGGTACCTCGAGTTCTGTTCCTCTATCCGTCCAATCAAGAGGGGCACGATTACAGTGGTGCCGGGAACATTTCAATTGGAATATGTCTGACTGGGGCAATGTCATGTTTACTGATGAGTCAAGATTTGCTCTGGAGCCAGATGACAAGCGTATAAGGATATGTTGTGGACAACGAACATGCAATCAGCCCCAAAGCATCACCGAACATCACGCATTCCGAGGCGGAAGCATTATGTTGTGTGCAGGGATTTCATTAGGATATCGCACCGACCTGTACATCTTTAAACGGGGTTCTTTGACGGCTGTCCAGTATCGAGGTGAAATAGTAGAACCCATTGTCAGATTGTATGCTACAGCAGTTGGCCCTACTTTTGTTTTAATGGACGATAACGCACGTCTCCATAGAGCTGACATCGTCGATGACTACCTGGAGAGTGAAGGGATTCGCGTATGGCGTGGCTAGCATATTCGCCCGACCTTAATCCCATTGAAAATTTTTGGGATATATACTCATATATTTCTCCTACTCGTTTATCCTCCCCTATGTTTTTAGCACATAATTAAAAAATTTCTGACCTATGGTAGAAGCACGCAAGGTACGGTTGGATAACAAAGTAAAATGAGAGAGAAAAAAGAGTAATTCCAATTTTAGAATATGTATTTCTGAAGGAAGCTCTTTTAAAAGAATTGTACTGAAAACAGTAGTTGGAACTACACTTGTTTTAAATAGAGAATGAAGTAACATTAATACGCACATATATCTTATGATCTTTTTAATCTGCCATCTTTTTTGCTTCTTTCAGAAATGCATATACTACGAAAGTTTCCTCTTTCTTTAAGTTATTAAACATAAAACGTTTTCTTTGTATAAAGAACGAGTTTAGTACAGAAAATGAAAGACTTCAGCTATTTTCCTACGTACGAGTGGGAAGCCTCAGTATGCTTTGCTTCAGTTATAAATCCAACTCAATTTGAAGAATAAACATTTATTACGTTAACGTAACGTGAATCGTTAAATAAAATGAGCATAAAAGTAAGACACGCTGCTTAAAAAATCACAGTCAGTAGGTAATGGAAATAAACATCTTATAGTGAATCTCCTTCCCTCCTCCAATGATATTAATGAAAGTAGTAAATGCTGTTTATTCAGTATGTTACTTATAAATTAATTTTTCCCCACTCTTACAGCAGTTGAGCATTTATTTGAGAGCAGAATAAATCAAATTAGGAAATGTAGAAATATAATAATTTCACAATCCTTGCTTCTACGTGATATTGAAACTCTCATAAATTTCATTATAAATATATTGCTACAGAAATATACCTATCGAAAAACACTTTCGGTTTTTATAACACTAATACTTAATAAAGCTAATTTCTTTATCTTTCTTGTTCCTGTTGGAAAAGAATGTCTGAAACTTTCATTGAAATTTATATAATATTTCAGCATTTGACAGGATTATTACAGAGTCGGAAGCATACAGAATAAAATCTATCTGAATTTTATTACAGAAAACTAAATTTAAGGTTTTTATACATATATATTTAAATTAAGACATTAGTTATATTATTTTTTCCCCATTACAATAAGAAATTCTAATAAGAATGGTATTTAGTTAGTTAAAATTATCTTTAAAGTTCTTGTCTATATAAAATAAAAACAACTGGAGGAAGGAAATTTTACTATTCTAAAAATATTCGTTCAGAAGGAAAGCAAATCCATTAAAAATCAATTATCGTCGACACGCAAACCTTGTAATATTTATACTAAATACATTTGTGTAACAGAATGTTTGTTTGTCATAAGAACATTAAATTCTATCATGCTAAATAATAAACAAAACTTCGAAGAAGCTTATTCTAGTATGAAATATAAGCATTATACAGATTTAAATGAAATAATTTATTTAATTTAATTACGTAACTGAAAGCTATCAGGAATTTCGATTATTTATCTTTATGACAAACTAGTTCATTGTGCTGATTTTAATATTATCCGATAGGAAAATGTACAAAGAATGACAACATGAGATATTTTTGCTAGCGAGTGGATGTCATCGTAATGTTTGTAAAACAGCAAAGCAATAAAGTAAATCTTAAAACCGCCTTCTCAAAGTATAACAAATGATAAAACTTCCCTTTTCAAAGTATAGTAACATTTATCTAGCTATCGTTGTACATTAGCATTATTTAATAAATGAAACTTATATCTAACTTTCTGTATCTATATCTATATCTATATAGTTGTCTGTTTCTCTGTCTATACATATGCGTGGTGTGTATGCATGTATGTGTGTGTGATATTTACACAGCAGTACATTATAAATAAACCCTTATGCAGAAGTATTTATTAAGATGTAAATTATAAAAATGGAAAAACGCACAACAGAATATAAAAACAAATTGAAATAATAGTTTTTAAGTAAAAATGTTTTGTGACAGTTAATTTGACTCTGAAGAGATAGAGTCGACGCTGGAGAAGGATGGTGTGAAGAGAAACACTATGCATCTGGCAACTTGTACCAATCTCTACGTTGAAGGCTGTGGGTAGTTCAAATCATCTGAGATGTCATCTTGACGTCGTTGTTGACAGCAGCATTTCACAAAATGTCTAGAGTAGCTTGTGTAGTCACAAATTTTTTGTCATCGTAGATGGCCATGTAGCTAGATATATTGGAAAGAATATGGCTACTAACATTCTCAAATCGATGCTCCTATTTATCGGTTTCAATTTTCTTGCTCCATGTCTATCAGGTTAAAGGCCTCGGCTGGTCTCTTTGTTGCATGTTTCTTAGCATCTGGAGTTAGTGGCTTAACCGGCATTAAATTTTCCTGGAAATTTCAGAAATCTTTCATCTCAATAAGATTATCATTAGCAATCGCTTCGTGATGATTCAAAAGAAGCTCGGTAATATTAGTGTTATCCACTTCCACTTCTGATTGCTCTGACATTCGCGTACAGGTCTCCAAAGCGTGCTGTAATTATTGTGTTTAAATCTGAATGCTCTGGTTTTTGCTCACTTACATAACTATGAATTTTCTAAAGTTAAAGCAATTACTTAAGTTAAGTAAATTATTTTCGTTTAAAGCAAAAGTATAACTTGAACTTTAGTGAGGATTAAATTTTCAAATGTAATTTATACAATTAATTTAAAAATCAAATAAAAAACTGCTTAAATTATGATGAATTATGATGAAAAGGGGAAATTTCTAAATAAGTAGGTATCACTCAGTAATAAAATGAGAAATATTTATGAATTTTATGCTTTTACATCTCGCATAAATATCATCTCAATTCGGTATAAAGTTAAGTTTATCGAAATATAAAGGTAAATAAAAGAAAGCAGACGAAGTTATTGCTTAGTTTCATACGATTGAAAAAAAATAATAAATTCTCCGAGGAAAATAATTTATCATATATAGACAAATTTACTTTACGCATGTTATTTGACTACACCTGTCGTTTCGAAATTCAGTCTTTTCCATTTCAATTTTTTTTTCATTATCAATTTAACCCATGCTATGTGAACTGTCTCAGTCTCTCAGCTTCCTTCTATCATTGAACTAAATCTTTTACCAATTTATGATTTGGTTTTCCTGTTTTTTTTCGCTTTAAAATCAAAACTTGTTTAAATATATATACTTGTGTTATTACACTACACTCTGCGCGTTGCGCAGTTATGCGTTAAAATGCATGCTTCCTGTACACATATGTACTACGCGCATTATACTACACCCATATAAAGAGCAGCATATAAGCGTATAAAGTTATACTATAATACTCTTATATTCTAAGTTCTCTGCGTGAAATATTTTCCTATTTATTCTTGTTTGTGTTATCGCGACGATACAACTTGACTTTGAAGCATAAAAATGCTCCAGAAAGATCGAAACTCACTGAAGGTACCATCTGCTCGATCGATTTTGCCTGAATCTTTCGAATTAAAAAGAAATTGAAATGTTTCACAGCGTTTCATATTCAGTTCGTTTCTTAGATGCATTTCGAAATTCCAAGCAAATGAAAATCATCACAACTTAAAAGACAGGTTTTGAAAATGATTGCAAAAAATTCATTAAATTTATTTGGTTAATCTAAATTTTTAAGAGGTTATTTTGAATAATGTGAAACATTTTTCTTATAATTATTACTAATTTGATTTATTTAATTTTTCAAATATCTCTTCTTTTCTAGTGATATGTCTAAATTCCCTTCTTTTAAAAGCCCTTTTCTTTTTAGAATTTAAATATCAAGTTCTGACAAATTAAAACTGCTAACTGAACCTTAGATTAATATTCATTTGTTCAAAATATTTACCTAGAATGATTGTAAAACAGTTCTTGAAATCACAAAAATTATTACTCAGTCACTTTCGAAGTAACATAGATCAGAAGATACACTTAGAGTTAGCGCTCATGACACTCCTGGATGTGTTAGTAAAATGTATGTTTTGGTATCTGGCATAGACTGGTCATTAAATAATTTTGGAATACCTGGAATCGTCATAGAACACTGACCTCGAAACATCATCTTGAAGAGAGAGAATAGGAGTGAGCAGTTTGACAAATCAAGTGATTGTGACGTGCTTGAGATTTGTTTATGATAAAAGAACATTTGCAGTGTAACTCGAACTACGTAATCGAGGATGACGTTACTTTATAACAACTTACTGATTTATTTCCATTATAAAGAACGAGCTAATGTCCTCTAACAGCCAAATCAGTCACTGAAAATTTCTAGAGAATGACATAATTTTTTCCTGAAGTTTTTAAACAGGGGTACTAATTATGAGTTGAAAATGCTCGTTTTATTTCTGGTAAAAATAAAGCAGTGTATTTCCAAAACCAATCGTGCAACAGTATATTACAATATTTAATATATAACTGTAGAGTTATTAGACTTTTTTTCCAGTAGCAAGAGACGTGAAAAAAATGCGCATTGTCCTCACCGGGACTCGAACCCTGGACGTCCCTGAACTCGAACCCTGAACTCCATTACGCGTCGAGTATGCTTCCAATTACACCAGAAGGCATGTGGAAAGGCGAGAGAAAATAACTTAACCAGCACAAAAATTAGTATATAAAATAAAATAATTGGGCCAAAATTTCAAGATTTTAGATAGTATAAACTACAATAAAATTAACAAGAAGTCCTTTCTTCTTATTTTAAAGCTTCGTTTCATACTCAAAGAATATAATTCTGCATGAAGAACAAGCCTAAAGTTTCGCACGTCATATGAATAACCCAAGATTCTTAAATATTAACTAAGTTTGTAATTAAGTGGCTTTTCGAAACACTATAAAATCCCAACAACTACTTCAAATCAAAGTATTTTAACTTCAAAATTTCTTCTTTTTTTCCAGTTGCAAATATATGGAATTCTATATATATTGCATATTTCCTTTTCTATGGGGTTTTGCTTTTCTTCTCCCTCTTGTTTTTCACGAATTATAAGGCTATTAAAGGCAAAAGGAACCTAAAACATTTTCGTCAAATGCGTTCAAACTGACGTAATTCCTTAAAGCTCTATTGAAGATTTCGAATATGTTGTTGCTGTTGTAACTTATCTCACTTTATCACAGAAACATTAGATCAAGTCCACGAGAGTCATGTATTTGCTATTCGGTTGCCTGTGCTTAATTGTTTACAAGCCCAGTTACGATCATTACAAAAATAATATTTTAACTAATTATTTCTCCTATTTTTTGTGTTAATTCGTTTATTACAATTACTTGAGTGAAACTAATTTTCAAAATAACTTGTTTCAATGAAAACTTAATTTATCATTATTTATTGATAGTATACACGTTTATATCTTTATATCTTTGCTTTCCTACTTTTGGGTCTCTACATTATTTAAACTATCATTAAACTATCGAGACATTATCTTCCACAAATCCTCGTGAATGACATCCTTCCATGAGATACAAAATCTTTATTTCATCAATGGTGCACCCTGACAAATATCCAATTCTCAAAGTTTGCCGGCGAACATGCTTAATTATTATTGAAGTTATAATTGCAACTCCTTAATAAACCGAGCGATTTAACTACACTTTGTACCTTTGTTTTATTTTTTAAAAGTGTATCTCATTGACAAAATTTATAATACATTTAAACGACACATTATGTACAACTGATAATCTTATAAGTATTTGTATCATTATTTTAATGAACAAAATCTGTTTCTTATACTTTGTGTTACGTATCTCAGTACAGAATAATTGTTTGCCAACTAACTTTTAAGGTATTGTAAATGGATGTTTGGGAGCACTCCGAGTTTAGATTACTTGACGTTAAAACCCCGGAAATTAAAAGTGATTGAATTAACAAAAATAATAGACGGATGTTTGGGAGCACTCCGGGTTTAGATTACTTTACGTTGAAGCCACGCAAATTAAAAATAATTGAATTTAAAAAAAATAATAATTTGGGGAAAACTAATGACATTCTAATGTTTAATTTGCTATAGCGAAGTACGAATGAATGCACTAGAATCAAAGTACATGGGATATACATGGGACTGTTTCAAAAGAGGAACATGGGAAAAATTTGGAATTACTCCCTGATTATCGTTATATATTTTCGAAATAAAGGACAATAAAATGAAAAATGTAAGATAAATTAATAAAATTCTAACTTGAACGTAATACGGCTACTAAATGGTAAGTAAATCCAGTCATCTTTGATTACATTTATGGTGCCACTGTTTCCCTCACTTCTGTTGAATCACAGATATGCTTCCTTTTTTATTTCGTGTATTTCTCCTAAACTTCATTATTATCGAGACATTAAGATTTACAAAATGTAAATTTTTGCATTAAATGTCTTTTAAAGATCATCCACTTCTCTCAAATAACAACCTTAACATTCTTCTAGTTTATACTTGATCTCAAAATTATTCTTATGTTCAAGTTTAATGACATAATAATTTTAAACTTCCCTGCTGTTCATGATATCCACATTTTGACGGTTAAATATACAGCTTCTTTAGTGATCCACTTTTTGGCGATTAAATGTAGAGACTTTAATTTTTGTTTTGTTTATTTTATCCTTTTACCGCTGAGACGTCACTTAAAGATTTAGCTATGTCTCCAAAAGTAGTATTAATATTAATGGCGAATAGTTCTCCTCGTTGTTAACAACTGAGGATGATGATATCGAATTCTCTGCCGCACATTTCTGAATGGCTTTCAAACCTCTAGTACCTAAAAGTCTCTCACCCGTCTATGACATCAAATAGGCAATAAAGAGTCTAATGAACACGAACTAGGACATTAAGTTTTCGAAGAGAAAGATTTAAATAGCCTATTGACTTGCTGAATTGGACTGCCGTCAAATTTGCGTTTTATCGGAGAGCAGTTAATACAAGATTTAACGCACAGTGCCAGAAAATACCGATGGAAATGGCATGTGGGGCTGAATAATGTAAGTACAAATAGCTAGAGATCCGAGCTGAAAGATTACATTTGGCATCCTTGATGTAGTGCAATCCTGATGCCCTCGAGTTGAAGTAATCTATAAATCTGCATTTAGTTTACTTACCAAGTGCATTCGAGCGCCACTAATGTTAATTAAGTTTTGAGAAGAGGATGTTTTCCCGGAATGTGAAGATGATTACCTATACGATTTAAGGGAAGAGTACAGGAAGGTACGTTCTTATTGCGGCTAAGCAATTATTTGTTTTGCAGAATGTCTTCATAGAAAACCTTCTAGGACTATTTAAATTTAGTTTACTTTCGTGATAGGAAGCCATGAAAACCAGGGAGGCAAGAGTAAAAGGAGGACCTAACCCCGCACTATGACTGAAGCAGTGATACCAGGCTTTGCTCTCCAGATGGGGTGTTTTTTGCTTATAACCAGAATATCCTTGACAGCGCTTTCATAGCATTTTCACACACGACAGTTCCATACAAATAGAAAAGCAAGGACACTTCTGCATAAAAGATACATTCATTGTTGACTGGATAATAGAAATTTGTATAGTTTAGAGGCATTTACGCAAAAATCACATCTTGCATATCGATAACTTGCAACAGCGATTTTGATTATGAAGTTGTTTTATAAAATTCTAAGTTACTGGACTGAAAAAATATAGATTTTAGCAACAATGTTTTGCGTTAAAAATGAAAAATACGTAAGGTACCTTTAAAACTGTATACGTCTTTCGATACCCTTGATAGAGTATTCGCTACTTTAAGTTCCAAATAACAAAATGTTTTAAATAAAGGACGTTTTTGTCATCCACATAACACTATTAGCATGCACTTTTTAAAACGTTTTAGGGAAGAGACTTAATAGTTGCTAATTTTAAACTAATCATTTTATTTTTACGAAAATGAAAAATATTAAATATATATGGGTATTTATGCATTTTCTTGTAAAAAACATGTATTTGCCTTTAATAAAATGTTTATAAATGTGTTTGGAAATGAAGGATTTATTCATTCATAAACTCCTTTGAATGCTAATGTGAAGCAATCTAGGTATTAAATATAATTAAATTCATAGTGATTATAAATATTATTTAAATATATAATAA
>KK121987.1:257476-285414 GCA_000611955.2 Stegodyphus mimosarum
TACATCAGAAACTTATAACGTGGATTTATTTTGAAACGAGGCAGTATAGAAAGATTTATTCTAAATATCTTACTAATTTTTGGATTAAGAAAGAAAACTAACAGAATAATTTATATGTGCGTAAAAAACAAAACACATTAATAATTTCTCTATCCATTGCAATATTACACAGCAATGAGATACGTTTTCACTACTTTTAATATAAAGGATGAAAACTTTCTCTGAACTGAAAGCAAACATTTTGCATCCTACCATTTCTAATCTCTTTATAATTTACCATGAATAATATCTCCATGCTGTTACCCAAAATCTCAGAATCAATCAGTTTTCGGAAACTGGAAAGAAGAAATGTAATTTATTTCTCAGTTTCCCGCAGCCCCTTGCATTACTACCCAGCGAAAAAAAAAGATTCGTTTAGACGAAGGACAAAACGAAATGACAATTTGGTAGTCTGGAAATAGTATTTCGTATGCATATTTTTGATAACTCGATGATATTATTATTAGCATTCGCTACATCAAAAATTCAGAATTTTTCATTAGAATATTTGATCCCTATATAGGACAATAGATTACCTATTCCGGAATTTAGAAAGAATTTCTTAAACAAGTGACAAGTAATTGGTAATAGTTTATAGTTTAACAGAACCTTAAAAACTGTTCTGAAGTGGCAAGAGAACAAACAGCATTCTGATGTAGGACACTATTGTTTCAGCAGTTTTAATTCTTATTTTCTTTGTCGTCTCCACTCACAATGACCTTACGTTTGCCAGATCCAGGTTTTTTAGTTAAAGTCTTTCACTAAAATCAAGACTGCTTTACTGATACCAACCGCTTTACTGATATTTCGGACTTCGAACAGGTTCTGTCACAGCTAAACCACTCTAAAAATAATAATGAAATGTGAAACAACATACCCATTGGCTATTTGTCATACAGAAGGACGAAACCCCGTTATATGTAGTATAGAAAGGGATAGAGAGGTGATAGAGTAGGCTGATGTTCCAAATGAAAAGGCTTTAGGCAGATAGCCCTCGTGTGCTTTGCCATAATTGAATAACCCAACCCAACCCAAATGAAAAGGGCTGAGCTTCAAATTTCAAGCCAGTACTGGCGTTCGCCATGCAGAACAAGCATTATACTGGCCACGTTCACCTGCTTGTAAGATACTGCGTTATTTCCAACGCTGTTATATCTACCAACTTTCTCTTATGCGTTATTGTTTTGACCCACAGCTCTAGTTCTCTCTGCTGTTTCTTGCTTTTTATGAGATCAATTCGTAATGTTGTAACATCCCATGAACAGATAAAGCATATTTTCATTTGTACGATTTAGAAAATAAACTCAGTTGCCGAAGCTGGGATTCATAATATTCGTTCTGAATCATAAATTTTCCATTGCATTTCACAAAAATGGTTGTAGCATGAATTTATAGCATCATTTATTCTGCGGCCTTACTGCTTTGAGGAGCAGATTCCGAAAAGTTTAAGAACATTCTCGATGATCAGGCAGGGTTATACAGCGCTGTTAGAGAATGGAATTATTCTAGCTGTGCAAGCACATCAGCACTTTACACTCATAGATTTCACACATTCCATTTATACAAAACAGACACCTCCACAAGTTGTTCTGAAAAGAAACGAGTTCTCAAAGGATATTTTATAGAAAAAGTGTCATCATCCAGCATGTTCGTCATGTGGAGTCTTTCAGAACCCTCCTAGATATGAATGGACGCAATTTAGGGCTTTGAAGGCACTTGAAACATCTGGTCAGTCATGACAAGCTGAGCACATTACCTCATCTTAAAGATAGCATTTCACAACAAATTCACAACATAGCTCAATTTTTCAATATGCCATTTTGAGATCTCAGACGTTAAGTGACGATGACGGCTATCATATGGAGCTAGTTTGGTGTATCCAAAGTTGTACAAGTCAGAGATATAGCCAAATGTGTAATTAACCAATAAAAATGCATTCTAGTTGCAATATTTGGAGCTAATCCAGTTTCTTGCTAAGCGCCTATGCAGTAATGCCTTTTCTATTCTTTTATTACATCATACAAAAAAAGTTCATTTTTCTGGTTCAACGGTTATAGCTCTGACAGTTTTGTAAACATGCCAATAAGGGAAATTTACTTATGGACAACTTGGAAATTTGTAACTAAAATTGTCTCTTTTCTTGATTTTAATTGATATCCCCATTATTTATTTTATTGATATGCCCGTTAGCTAATTCTAATCGTTTCTTTTAACAGTACTAATCGGGAATTATTTCTGAGGCTAAATCTGAATCCATTTGAGAAATGGGCATTGCCCATTAATTCAACAGTTGACAAATTCTCGAAAGGAATTAGTTGGGCCGTATTTGTAGGGTCGCCCAATGGACATAAAAAGCTTGCAGTCTTACATAAAATTAAATTATGTATTACACAGCTTGCTCGATTAAAATTCAATATAATAGAACTCAGTTATAAGGTCTCCATTTTTCACAGGTCATATTATAAGGTATTTCTCCTGCCTTCTTCGCATGCCTTCGTGGTGTAGTGGTCTGCATGCTCGACGCGTAACCGAGAGGTCCGTGGTTCGATTCCCGGCGAAGGCGTTGTTTAATTTTCACCTCTCCTGCTTCGTAATAACCTAATGTCTCTAAACTGGCGCCCGAACTAAAAGGGTGGTGGATGATGATTCTCCACCACCGGGATTTGGCGAATGGGTCCCCAAAAACCCCAGTCGCCCTTTAAAAGGGGGAGTATATAAGGTATTTCTCCTGCCTTCTTCGCATGCCTTCGTGGTGTAGTGGTCTGCATGCTCGACGTGTAACCGAGAGGTCCGTGGTTCGATTCCCGGCGAAGGCGTTGTTTAATTTTCACCTCTCCTGTTTCGTAATAACCTAATGTCTCTACAATATTAATTACTTTATGTTGATTTCTTTCAAGCCATTTAATTAAGGGAATTATTGAACCAAACTAAGAAACATATTATAGATTTTGAAACAGAACGCGCTTCATTGTTTTAAGCTTTGTGTATTAATTCCAAAATGAGAGTTATTAATTTTGTTTTATTTTTGCATTTGAATTAAAGCTAAGTGGACTTCATGCGAAATTAAAGATTAAATTGTGTCGTTAACGTGAAGAAAAGTTTAATGCGATAAACAATTAATACTAGGTAATTGAAATTTTTTTTACAACACAACGTGATACAATTGTCTTTCATTAAATATAATTTTATGTAATTATCTTATTCATTTGCATTATTTATTGCATTTTCAGATGTACTGTCTTTAAATTTGTTGAGCTTTTTCAAAAACAACACTGAGCTGGAAACATTTTGAAGAAATGCTAAATCTAGTTTAAGAGTTAAATACCCTTTTTTCCTTCTGCAGAAGTTGAAATTAATTATACAACTATAATATTAGCAGTTTCTGGTACTAAGCAAGAAGGATTTACAATAGCATTCATTCCAGAGAACAGAGCTCTGAGACTCCTTTTTTGGGATTTAATTTGTGAAGGAAATTAAAAGTAAATTATATTTCTTTCCCACATTCTGTAATTGGTTCTTTCTCATGTTTGCTTAGTAAAGGAGTCTTAGTGAAACGGTAGCATGAATACAGCTTTAAACAATATGCGGAGATAATATATTTATGCGAGAATTTATATTTTATATATAATATGCGAGAATTTTTTGCAGCATATATATATGGGAAATGCATCACTAATATTCATTGAGTTATTACTAAACTACGATTTATTTACACGAAATAAAAGTGATGAGAAGAAGAAAAGAAGAAGAATCGCCACCACATTAGGCGTCTACATTTATAAGGTATTTCTCCCACCTTCTTCGCATGCCTGCGTGGTGTAGTGGTCAGTACGCTCGACGAGTCACCGAGAGGTCCGTAGTTCGATTCCCGGAGAAGACGTTCCTCATTTTTCATGACTCCTGCTTCGAAATAACTCGTAATGACTTTACAACTGGCTCCCGAACTAAAAGATGGTGGATGATGATTCTCCACCACTACGGTTTGGCGACTGGGGCCCCTAATCCCCAGTCGCCAAGTCGTCTCCAGCATAGATAAATCTTTTAAAAGACTGCCGGAATTTAAGTATGGTTTTTACCTTCTTGAAAATTTTACAACCTTTTTTTAAAGAGCCGATTGCTTTTAAATATACCAGTATCTGCAAACGCTACTTTGCGACAAATCCTCAAAAATAAATCGCTTAGCATATACTTTTATTCCTGAAATAAAACATATGTAGAAATTAGAGAAGTAAAAAAAGCCTTGAAATGTTTGTAAGAGTTTTAGCTGCATGTAAAGTACTCGTACATGATTGTAAGCGCTCCCGCCGTATATGAAATTTCGTAATTCGTAATATGCTAAATATCACTACTTTCTATTGAAAAACTCCTTACTTTGAAAATTCGCATTTTTTGACATACGATCCATTGCAGCAATCACGATAATATACTATTGTCAATTAGAGCTGCTTCAAGTATCTCCAAGAATTATTTCACAGAAGAAAATTATTCCTTCTATATCCTAGTACTAAACCGAAGTTGAAAGACGAAATCAAAAACAGCTTATAATATTTTTTCAGTCATTTTTAAGGAATTTATGCTTCCATTTTCTGTAGTATCTCAATGTATGCTTAAGTGCATGTAAAGTAAATTGAATTCTTAGAGGAACATTGAAGTAGAATACTCTTAAAAGAGGAAATTCCGATCTAGTAGGTTAATGGGAGGAAATGGGAGTTCAGAATAACATTAACCACAGAAGTGACTTTTTTATATTTAATGCGATGCAAATAGCAAAAATAGAGACTGTCTTTATCTCATTAAAGAATCAGATATTAAGTCATTTTTATGGTAGTCCGGAGAAAGTGCGAATCATAAAATTGAGACATTTTTATTGAAATTGTTTCTGATTTTTTTAAAGTTTTCATTCACTGTTTGAATATACTACGCTATAAAATTCTCTACGTAGTGTGAATAATAAAATTCAGAGGAAATTAAAAACAATTTTAAGAATATGAATGCAAAGAATTTTCGAAATTTCATATGTTATCCATTTCAGTTCCTGATCTTTGGACGCGATTACAAAAGGCAGTTTAATCGAAGGTAGATCCCTCCGCATAATGATCACTTATTTGTTTTCGTATAAGACGGATTATATTGTTTTAAATTAGAAGGGAAGAAAAAAAGCACCTAAAGAACTACCAAATGAGCAGAAGAAAGACTTCATAGTCGATCATTTCATATATCTCTCAATTTACAGATTCTCTTGATAGATACTGAGTTTGTAACATTTAGTGCTGGAAATCTGCATACGTTTATTGCAATCATCTCAAAACGTCTGAGGATAAGAAAAATAAACTGGATTTCTGACTTCGTAGTGTCTGTCTACAATTAATACACGAGTTCAATTCCTTATTCCTTTTTATTGGAGCTAAACCCGAAGTTAATACCATGTAACTTGTCTTTGAAACGTTTTTGTCGAAAACAATTAAAATCTACTTAAAACAATCATAGGAATTGAGCATAATTAATTTGAAATCAGCTTTCAGGCCATAATGTAAGATCCATTTTGTATCGAATGATACAGCTGCTATGCTTCTGCCTAATATGTTATAAGGTATTTCTCCTTCGTGGTGTAGTGGTCAGCACGCTCGATGAGTATTCGAGAGGTCCGTGGTTCGAGTCTCGGCGAAAGCATTGCTCATTTTCATGACTCCTGCTTCAAATCTCTACAAGGTGCAACTGCTAGTATTAATCTTGTTTCAATTAATTTTGCTAGTGAAATGCAAGACAAGCCCATACAATATTTCATCTTCCGTTGTAATTTTCGAATTACTGCCATTTTCTCTTTAATTAGAACATTTTAGGCAGAAAGGAACACAAAAGCATTCATGAAAATTTTAAATGCTGTAGAGCTGTAAAAATGATCAGTACACTTGTTTACAGACAAGTGGCGAAATGTCTTCATGGCAGACAATACTCAAGTTACAGATCCAACAAACTGCGAGCAGTGGAAGGTAATTACACATTATGTATGAAAAATATGAATGAATATATGAACTTTATCACATTTTATAAGTAATGAGACTTTTCGAATCGACTTTTGTAAATAAATATTTCAGTTGCTTAGCTACTTCAAATTTTCTTAATTTTTAATCCTCTGAGTGGCAGAGTTTTTTGAATCTGGTCATGAAAACTTGTATTTAAATAGCTTGTGTAAGCTAAATCCTAATAATTACTTATTTTGTTCTTTGTTTGTATATACTTCCATTCTTTAAGATGATATTTACATAATGAAAGAAAGTTAAGAACGCAAAATATTTTAAATTATAATCTAATACATATCAAGTGACTAATCTAATACATATCAAGCATCTTATGATCGAATAACGCTGCTCTGCCAGTCAAGGAATTTTAAGAACAGTCAGTGGTAACATGTTTACAAAATTTATTTCTGTAGTGATTTTATAGAAGATAAAATTCGTTCTTTTCGGCCATTATTAATAAAGGTAATTAAACAATTTTGCCTATTAGTATTTCACTGCAAACTGCAGTAAAGTTGCAGTGCATCCTCTCGATTATAATATTCTGGAAAAGGGGTCAACTTATAGAAGTGATGCGCAATGCTAATGTTTATTTACTTTCTCAGAAAATCCTGGTCACTTTCATATGGGATCATCACAGGACAGAGGTTGCCGTGAGGGTATTATTATTTACATATAAGATTCACAAATAACAAAAAGGTTATGAAACACATAAAGTACTTATTATTAGCCAGATATACATATTTAACCAATTGTAGGCAAACGTAAATAAAAATACGGTTTGTAAATAAAGAATACAATAATGCGCTACTCGTCATTTATGCATAATGCTGAAAGTGGAAAATATATTTTTCTTCCATTAAACGTACTTTGTTCAAGGATTAATTTTCAAGGAGTAAGTCCACAGTTATTTTGTGCTTGTCTCAGAACACCTACGTTGGATTAAAAGAAACAGGAAAATTATAAGTTTTTTAAATATAAAGCTAAAGATTTGCTAATTTTTGTATCAGGTTGCAGATACATTAAGTATTTTGGAAGCATGAGACATGAAAAATTAGCAATGCCCTCGCCGGGACTCGAACCACGGACCTCTCGAATACACGTCGTGTGTGCTTGACCACTACACCACGAATGCATGCTAAGAAGGTGGGAGAAATACCTTATAAGGTTAAATAATTACAAATAAAAACTAAAACAGCTCTATGTTTTTCCTGAGGATATACAATAATTACCCTAACCGTATGTCCATGCATTAGACGATAATCCTCTCAGGCATATTATATCAGAAAGCATTCATTAAAGTTGTGAATAATATCGCTATAGATAATGAAGTTGCTAAAAGATTTTAACTTTACTCATGAACAATAATAATACTTAAAATTTCTGACTGAAATCTAACACTATTCTTAAGCTTTTATGGACAATGCTACAGTAATATTTAGTATTAGCAGTGATTGAGAAATCTAATTTTCTTTAAAGTATGCAGAGGTACAAATAAGAGGATAACTCCTCAAAAGTTAAAAATACCTTATTTTGGAAAAGAAAAATGTTTAAACTTTCAGAAACCCATTTTATATCATGACAGAAGGCCACATAGTGAATTTATGATCTTAAGTTTCCTACTATAGAGCAACGGTTTCAGTATAGTTGCCATAAACTAAAAAGATAAAAAGTCCAGATGGATTCTTAATAAAAAATTCACTGTATTGATACCCATCTTGCAAGAATCTTGAAACAAGCTATAAAGAAAGAGATCTCCAATATCTTATACTACTAGTTTTAGTTCACATCATACTGCCTTAAGATGATTGCTTTTCTGGAACGGGAAGCATTGATCTGTGAATTTGTGTTGTTTAATTTTCTTATCTCTTACCTGTACGTGCACAAAAGAAAATCACGGCATAAGCATAAATAAGAAATAAATACGTTTACCAAAGATATCAGTTGCATGAAAATACTTGTTTTAATAGTTGGTTTTGTTAAAATGCTTTACATAACATTTCCAACTATACCTTATCATCGATTAATTTTTCAAACATTACTTTAAAAGTAAACTCCAGTATTATATTCTAACTGCCATTACAAATTCTAGAATGCAATTTTAAGCGTTTTTTTCTTTTAAATAAAAGCAGATGAGAATTAATTTACAGATTAAACTCCTTTTTTGCCTTGCAGTATACTGGTATTTAAGTGACTTGAAACTATCATGCATATTTGTAAAATCTGTTACGCGTGAGAGTTTAAAATATCTAAAATTCTTGTTTACCTTACAGGTTAGAGGAATTTACTTGAAAACCTGAGAAACATAGAGATTAGCTGAATGTATAACGGCCTTGCAAATACTTTAGAAAATTTCCGTAGATGAAATGTAAATCCAGTCTTATCTAGTAAATGTACTTTGATTGTTAAGAAACGGGTATGATTCTCTATGTAACTCTGACCATTGGGAATGAAGGCTAAATAAAATGCTTTGCATCTACTAAAGAACAGTAAAATGTAAATTTAACACTAAATTTACAAACCATAGTGAAAAAATTTAAAACGCTAATGGTGATGGAATGCAAAGATTTCGCTCTTCAATGTGTATACGGCCCATAACGAGCACGAAGTTCTCCTAAATTTAAATATATAGACCGGAGGAACGCTGAATTGTTAGATTCCGGAACTTTTATAAAATTGACTTCTTTACATTTAAAAATATCAAAATACGAAGTTTGGCTTCTTTTAAATATTTTTTGATTTGAAGTACACGCCTACTACCAGCGGCTGGGAAAATAAAATCGGGTAAGTAATGGCTTTTGTGGGTAAGGTGTATAAACTACATGAAACTAACATTATTTATTGTCTAATTTCTCATTTTGCGAAAAGGCATATGTCTCTCTTATATGTTATTTCTAGTTGTATCTTATGAACATTAAAGTAGCTATTCGCCCCCTTCCAATTTTCTTGATACAATTTGATTTTTTCATCCCTTGTGAAAGAAAATGTAAATTAGAATCAGATGATTTATCCAGTACAAAACATACAGCTCCATATGCTTGAAATAAATCCCTCAAATCATCATATTTGAAGCTATTTCTGGTTTTCAAAAATACATTTGTATTAACCACGTAAAATAAAGGGTAAAAGCGATTTATCGTTATATCGCCGTACTTCATCAGTTTCTTTTGCTCTTTGGTAAATCGGTGACGTGGCTAAAATTGTTTCTTTTGCCTGGAGGTAGATAAGATACCAGTGATTATATTGAAGAGCACTGGCTGAAAAAAATATTGGAGAAAATCACAAAATTTATTTATCTGGGATAAATTAACTTATTTATCTTTTAAGATTAAATTGTAACAGCACTTTGAGTATTTGAATTTTAACTGAGATAAATAACAGGAAATTGAATTGCCTCCTTTGCTAAATATATTTATATTGATAGATTACTTCTGTTTCAGAAAGGTCAGTGGACTGTGAAAGAAGGCGAATAAGAATAAAATTTATACGTCTATCCTGTGATGTTCTACCAATATACACCAGTATTATTCGTGAAAATTGGCCATTAAAAATATTAAGGAAAACTCTAAGGTTTCACATAAAAATTCTTGCAAAATGTCTCAAAGATGTACGGCAGAATACTACAAATGTTCACATTTAGTTTGGAAAACGGTATTAAGTTTAATTGTTAAGGAAATGCACTGCATATTTCAATTACATGATGACATACAGAGTGATTCGTTACCAGACCGATGAACTTGCAGGGTGTGTAGGGAGTACAGAGACGACTCGGAATTACATAGTAATGCAGGATCGCAAATACCATAGTTGAGCGCTATGATGCAGAGAAAAAGAACAAGAACACTGCAACACATTAATAAGACAGAAAACATTTTATTGAAAGGTTGTACTGCAACGGGTGTTCTAAATTACGACCAGAAGTCGTCTGGAAGGCCTGGGAGCAGCGTTGCATGGACTTCCTTACTTTCTGGAATGTTCCGGGCATGTCACGTATCCTTCCGGCATCTACAGATTTTCGAGCGACGAGGTCTTCAACTGAAGGAACGGGCATCTCGTACAACAAAGTCTTCGTATGATCTCAGAAGAAGTCCATGATGATAAGTCCGGTAATCTGGCGGGCCAATGATCAGGGCCACCATGACCTATCCACCGCTGTTTAAAGGGAGCCCGGTCATGCTGGTACCACATGGATCTACACGGAACCTATCATGCATCGACTTCTTCTGGGATCATGTTATGAAGAATTTGGTGTACGAGACGCCCGTTCCTTTAATTGAAGACCTCGTCGCTCGACTATGTAGCTGCCGAGAAGATACGGGACATGCCAGGAAACTTCCAGAACGTAAGGAATTCCATGCAACACTGCTTTCAAGCCTGCCAAACGACTTCTGATTGTAATTTTGAACACCTGTTGTAGTACAACCTTTGAATAAAATGTATTTTATCCCATTAATGTGCTGCTGTTCTTTTTCTTTGCTTCTTTGCATCACAGCTCGCAACTATGGCATTCGCAACTCTGCATTCCTATGCGATTCCGAATCGTCTCTGTACCCTTACACACCCTACATTGTCGGTCTGGTAGCGAATCACCCTGTATAGCGATGTTATTCATTTTGATTTAAAACACTTTCTGAAATATACAGAATATTGTAACAATTTTATTGAAGCAACTATTTAAGCTGGTGTATTGTAACAATAGTAATTATAAAGGAAGTTTCCTATTTATTAACTATTTCGAGTCTAACATTTACTCCTCAGATGTTACCTAAACCGTATTACGCGAGTATCACTAACAGCTTTACTAAATGGGGAAACACAAGTTGTAGAGATATTAGGTTATTTCTTAAGCAGGAGTGATGAAAAATGAGCAACGCCTTCGCCGGGAATCGAACCACGGACCTCTCGGTTACGCGTCAAGCGTGCTGACCAATACACCGCGAAGAAGGCGGGAGAAATACCTTATAAAGTAACTAATCTTTAACTTATGAAAGATAATTTAAAATAACTTATGATTGATAATAAAATTACAAGTCCCTGCGCTTAGCAGTGGATCAAATTGGTCTTAAACATTCTCTTTATTCACACAATTTAATTACTTTATAAACAAGGCTAAAAGCTAACACTAGTTCAGATCTTAATTTACCAATCTAGCTTAGTCTTAAGGTTCTAAATCCTTCTAGAACAGCGGCGTGTCGCTGAGAATCAAGCATGATGGGCGTACAGCTGACGTTAATCTAAACACCCATACGGATACGAACTCTTTACCTAACTTTTTACACTAAATGCATTCAAATCTGCATAATTCTCTGGAATGAGCATGTCCGTGACGAAATGAGGCATGTACGGAAGATGCAAATTACCCAACTATTACGCCCCAGCATTAAAAAAGTCTGATGTGGGCGGTGCATGACCTCCCACCAGTTTCCTGACAAGACATAATATTGGCTGAATAACTCTAAGCTTTAAGTAAACTATCACTTCCGGATGATCGTTCGTAAATAAAATCCAATTATTTTACAAAACTGTGGCTCAGTGTCGATCATAAACAATGCTCGTTTTTCATTCGACTCTCCCATACAATGGACAGTGCTCATGTACACATTCATTTTCATGCTTACGTTTGCAAATACCACAAAGGTCGTCGCATATCCTCTGGTCAAAGACCGTTTCAAATCAATGACTTTGCAATCACAAAACTTTTAAAAGTAGCATAACTTTAGAATTTTCGATAGGGTTAAGTGTTGCCAATGCATTTTTTTAAAATTTACTATACTATTTATTTGAATATAATATAAAGCTATAATATTTGGTGGCAGTATTCTTTTATTTGAAAACTGATTCGGCACAAAAGTAAAACGAATACAAAATTGAGGATTGTGACTAACACATTTAATTATTTCATAACGAGAGTTCATCTTCATGATGAGCTTATTCTCGTTGCATTTAGCACGATTCTAAGAACGCATTTAATGCATATAAATCTAATATATTATTCTCAATCACATACATGATTTAATCACCAGATTTGAGAAATTTTAGATTATCTCATAATATATTTTTGCGGAAGTCTGTTCAAAACTTCCAGTAACGTTTCACTTCCGGTTTAAAATTTATTCTAAAGAAAGTTTTAAATGTTGCTCTGATCGACAAAAATGTCTTAAGTATTAAATTTGGAAAGTTTTGGAATATATTTTATTATAGGTTTTCATTAAAAAATGCTATGGGATTCAAATATAATGCTACTTCTAGTTTTCCATTCAAATCTGTTATGGGCTTCCCATAAAATACCATTTACAATTGCTTAATTTTACCCCAAATCTAATCAAATATCTTTATAAAAAAATAGAAAGCGTAAATAAAGGAAACAGAAATTTTTAGAAGTTTCGTATAAGAGTTAACGTGGACGGAAGAATTCCACAAACTTATAAACCAACAAACAAACCTACAGACATACAATCATCATAGAAAAATATCTTATGAAGCCCTTAATGCAAGTTTGTTCACTGAAAACAAATTATCAAATTTTTGACAGAAAACATTACCTCCCAAACCTATGAATAAATGTCAGCAGAAGATACAATTAGAGAGTGCCCTTTTTTCGTTTTAGCAGAGCTGTCAACTTAATGCGCGTTTCTTTGGTTCAAAAGTTCTGCAAGTGTAAAAATACCTCTTCAGGTTTTCCCTTTTTACCCAATATCTAATCAGTACTTTATATGAAAGTAAAAAGTAAATTTTCGTAAGTTTCGCGTAAGAGTTATCTTGGAAGAAAAAAATTGTCACACACATATAAACCCACAGACACAGATATCATTGTAAAAAATAGTAAAATCATGTTGTGAGCATCCTAATTCGTATCTGTTCACGGAAAACTCACTAGCGAATTTTTGGACCGAAAAACATTACCTCACTTAGGTTGGTAGGAAAAAAATTTCTGTGTCATTTTTTTATTATAATGTTGTAAGGAATGTAATTTTAGTTTTAAACTAACCAGTTTTGTTCGATTACTTAGCTTTTCTATCTTCCCTCATTTCCTGCCAGAATGTATTTCAGTTTTCGCGTGATACGCAAAGTAGGGCAGAAATATACTATTAAGATGATGTCTTGGTTACTTCAGATAGAGCGTGTTCTGGCCACGTTGTATCTCTGATTTAAGCTTCTTATTTTACGGTCATTAATTTTAATTGCCGGTTTGTCTACGTCGGTGGTAGGGCTAACAGTCAAATCGCGTTAATTATCTCTGTGCAACTTCCGCTAATTATTTAACATAGTTTTAATTTTATATTTCTATTTTGAATTGCAGTATTTAGTTGAATTGCAGTTTGTAAACACCAGGAGGGCCTTCTATAAATTCCATCTTGAGTTGAATAAAAGGGTCTTATCAACCTTTCCAAGCTTTGTTCTTGATACACTTGGCGAATAGTCGCTTCACAGTTCAAGTAAAGATCTAGCCGAAAAATTAAAGTTTATTTTGCTAGAATCTTACAAGGTAAATTTATAATTTCAGATTCATGTAAAAATTCTTAATTGGAAGAATTGGTTTCAAATTGTTTATATAAACTGTAAAAGGAAATATCAGTTATATTTCTTGCTTGGAGCTGAAGCAAAGAATTTGGAGAACAGTCTAGAAAGAAGGGAGATTTCGGAAGAAAGCTTTCTTTTTGGAGTTGTAGAAGATGATTCCTAAGCATTGATTATGGACAAAAAACAGAGGCAATTTACCGCTTCAGGAAAAGAATCTTTTCTTAGCCATGGGAAAGTGGCAGTGACTGAGCACTTTACCTTATTAGGAAAGAATGACAGAACCCGGCGACGAATAAATTCCTCTAGTCTGGTTGCAGGGGAGACAGAGTGAGTACCTCTGCTGTGAAGTTAATGTGCGTTTCTTGGGCTCAAAGTCTAGTCAATGTAAACAGCCTTTATAGGCTTTAAGTACCTCATCCTGTTGTCCCCTTTTACCCAATATCTAATCAACTCTTTATGTGAATGCAGAAAACTTAAATACAGAAAATGGTACTTTTTGGAAGTTTCGAAGTTTCGTCACAAACTTGCAATCACAGATACATACAGACATCATTGTAAAAGTACTAAAAACGCGCTGTGGGTATGCAGGGTAGTGAATATTCGTGATAAAAATTAAAGTGAAAACGTACAGGGTAGTTATAATTAAAGTGAGCCAATTCAGACGAATGAAAATTCCGTTCTGATTGATTTATTGCACTTATCCGTGGCCTGTATATGTTGTAGTAGCCATGGGGAAACGAAAACTACAGTAGAAATAATATTACGACTTTCGAATATCAGGTGAAACTGTGGCTCATGTAGGAAAAGAAACAAAAATTGAAAACATGATTCTTCATGCGATCACATCATTTGTGCTTATTCGTTGAAAACTCACTATCGAGTTTTTGAACCAAAAACACTACCTCTCTGACCTATGTATATATAGGTTGGTGGGAGGTACAAAAATAGTGAGTTCCATTTTCTTTTTAGGGAAGCCATCAAATTCATGCTTGTTTCTTGGGTTTATAGTCCCGCTAGTGTAAACACGCTTTTATGGACTTCAAGTGAAGTACCACTTCCGGTTGCACAAATTTATCCAAAATCTAATCAACTATATATTAATATAGAAAACTCATACGGAAAATAAAAATTTTTGGAAGCTTCATATAAGAGTTATCACATACAGAGATCCATCATTGTAAAAATATCGGAAACATGTTTTGAGAATCTTATTTCATGCTTTCACTGAAAACTCACTTTCGAATTTTTGGAGCGAAAACATTACCTCCCTTACCTTT
The DNA here is from genome assembly GCA_000611955.2 of Stegodyphus mimosarum. Lineage (NCBI taxonomy): Eukaryota > Metazoa > Arthropoda > Arachnida > Araneae > Eresidae > Stegodyphus > Stegodyphus mimosarum. The sequence continues at coordinate 272,331 of KK121987.1, forward strand.
GTATACAGACTTTCTGGAGGTAAAATAGAAAAGTGCATTATGAATTCATTTGGAAATAATAAAATTCATAAATAGATATCGAAAGACATATTTATGAACATGAAACTTATCGATCTCAGAAGATATTTGAATTTTTACATTTTTTGGAAGAAGTAATTTTATTCATATAGCTATGTTAATAAGCTCCCTAATAAGTGGAAATTCTTTATAAAATATCAAGGAGAATAGAAAAGGTAGTTATAGTTCAGTTGACCCACCTGAGACGTATGTAGAACACATTCTGATTGGCGTATTGCACTTCCTGATGGCCCATATATGTTTCATAGGCCACGAGGAAAAGAAAGCTGCAGTCAAAATAAAATAATATTTCGACTTTTGAATACCAGGTGAAAATGTGGCGCATAGAAAAATAAACATAAGTTGAAAACATAAATCTTTATGTAATTTTTTCAATCTGCATTTAGTTTGGGTCAATCACGTGTTCAAAGCGAGTTATGGCATTTCAACAGGACATCAAAATGTTGAGGAATTGCAGCAATATGACATGTTTAGCTTGCTTTCATTAGAACAAAGTCCATATATTTTCTCCAACGACACGATTTTTAATGAATATCCAGAACCAGGGGGACCGAGGTGCAGTATGCGGGGACCGAGGTGATTAGGCATTTCGAAAAGCTTTCGAAATTATCGATCACCTCCAAAGTGAGCATAAAGCAATTCTTTTTTATGGGGGGTTTGCGTCAGCCATTATGGAGAGTTCGACGATCTTGCATGAAAATACAATAGTGTCTGTGCATTCTAGTTCTTGTAAAATAGGAACGGCCTGCTGCTGCAGAAGTTCGCAGTAAAGAACCAACGATGAAGTTAACTGTAAAACCATACCATATAGTCAGGTAATCAATAACACAGAGACTGTTCATTCAAAACATTTGGCATTGCAGTACCCCATATGCGACAGTTCAAACTATTCACTGCTCCAACTATTTCATTAATAATAATATATGAAATAAGATTCCCAAAACATGTACAAAATAGGGCACAATGAGCCACGTCTCACTACAAAATATTCCATGGCTATGCATTATCAGAGACTATTCTCACCCAATTTCAGCAAACGAAATTAGTGCTTTGAACCAGGTCTTGAGAGCCCTGCTTTTGTACTATGTGGATCTTGTATGGATACCACTATAAAATGAATCGCAAAATCTTTTGTAGACCCCTGCATGTGAAATTAGCTACCGAATGAAACACAACTGATTATATGTTGCCTACTTCTTTCATAAGTTTTAGAAGAATGTGTCTGATAAAGTGAATTGTATTTGACAAGTACTGTGGACAAGTGAAGAAAAGGGTCGTTTCACTTACAAATTTCTGAAGAAAGCTGATAAAAAGAGATGTATAGGGAATGATTACTTGAACCAGCTATATAAAAATCCCGTGCATGTTCCCACATACAGTAATGGGTTTGTAATTTAAGACAGAAGATAGCAATGCAGCGAAATCAGTGCTGATATCCAGTACGTAATATTCTGTGAAAGTTTAAGGAATTGTTGGATCAAGTTCCTTCGGGCTCTGCAGAAAACCAGAGACAAACTTCTTCAAAATGGAGTACAAAATCTTGTTTAGTAGAGATAGAAGTAGTAAAGGAGATATCGGAAAATTAAAATATTATATATATGTTCGTCACAAAATGATATATAATGTCATTAATATTATTCGGTTGACATAATTGAAGGAATTCATTGTAAATTTGTAATGTGTGAATTAAACTTATTAAATATTCATCACTTAGATTATTGAAATTTGATGTATTTTTGTTAATAAGTACTTCTGACCCATATTGCAGATTAATGTATTTATGCTTCTATGAGTATTATTTGATTTTATGTTGATAATTACTATGTTGATATAACTACTATCAGTTAAATATAACATAAGTTGTATTATTTTGTACTAAGTAATGTGTAATAATTATTATTATGTTTTGCATGTCAAGCTGTACACTGTGTTAATTAACAAAGATATTTTTGATGGCCCCAGAGGGTTTTTCTGTCATTCAAGGAGAGTCTGTATGAAGATTTTAAGGTTTCAATAAATATTAATTAGTTTCAATAATCCTTGCATTTTCCAAATAGCCAGGCAGTTATAAAACATCAGTCGTACTATCGGCCAGGGATGGGCAAATCACGTGACATTGCTCGAGCAATTGTCGAAGAATAAGAAACAGGACGTCTAAGACAGTGGGTTCCCTATATTATTGACAGTCAGTTATGACATATTGTCCCGACATGTTTGACAGTCTAAGTCTGTTCTGTATTGATTGACAGTCCGTTTTGGTGGAAGAAGTCGCTTCGCTGTTGCTGTCCTAGACATAGCAACAGCGACTTCTTCCCCAGTTTCATTTGAAATCTCTTTCCTTCGTTTTTCTTGCAGCAAACCCAACCGCCCAGTCTCTTCTGATTTACTCGGCATAGGCCCTTTTTTGGCAAGCCTGTCGACATGGAATCAGTATTCTCGAAATGCAGCTAAACTATTACTGCAGTTCTGATAAAGCAACTTAACCAGTAAAGTTTTATCTTTCTTCTCCAAAGGTATGGCGAAAAATGATTTTACTGCACTGAATACTTGCATTTTAAAGAGTACCTAACTTGCATAATGTCCTTTCTACATTGCATGAAAAGCTCTCTCTAGTGGTAAAAAATCTGACTTTTAATTTTTATTGCAGTTTTGCTCCAGTAGTTCATACATGTATTATGTTTCGCGAAACAAATCGACCAGAAGGGCTTCTACATAGATCTGAGTAAATTACTTCAGATATAACCACCGGGTATTTTACGAATATACGAACGAGAGAAATTAATCGTTACAAAATTATAAATTTGAGCCTAGAAAATATCAGATTTTAAAATATGTAACAGGTTTGACGGTGCATATTGGAAAACGGCAGTTCATATTCAGCTCAAATTTGTGATTGTATATATACAGGATTATTCTTAAATTAAACGTCGTGCAGTGATAAACTGGTAAGCAAATTCTACTGGTAAGGAAGATCTTTGTAGATGATTTATTATTAATTTAGTGGTATAATTGATCTCCAATGAAACAAAACTTCGTTAAAGAAGGAGTGTGTACAAATAAGAGACATTTTCAAAAGCACTCTAATTGAAGGCAGAGAAAGGTATTTATATTCTTCTTGAATTCAATTTACACTTTTTATGGTTTGTTGTTAAAAATGCAAGACTCATATAAAACGTAATTTAGATTTCGGGTTTAAAATTGCTTGCAAAGGGAAATCAACACGCTAAAAAATGGTAATTCGCAACTCAATCACAAAAGTAATTCCAGTTCTGAGTACATTGTAGCTAGCATAAATTATTTTACCTATTCTAACAACCTAACCGTATTCGTTTTAAGATCATAAATCATAGTTATTAGATAATTTAAGTTCTAGATGAAATATGAAACAAATCACAAAGTTACAGCAAGCTGAATAAGGCTAAAGTAAGCATTTTTACAAATTAAGAAATACTGAAACAATTTTAAAGAAATTCCAAAGATTTTGGAAACTACTCATTTAGAGAAAGGGTTTACAGCATAAAAGTTAATCTACACTGCTGGCCGCCGTAAATGCAACACCCTGAAGGAAGCATGCAAATAACAGGGAATTTACAACATGCATTAGCGGAGGTGAGATATGCAAATGATTAGAATTTCAGCGCAGGCGCACATCACATGTGCCTGTGGCGCCACTTCAAAGCGCTATTTAAGGCTTGGAGTTTCCGACGATTTCAAGTTCGGCAATTGTGTTTTTCTTGTGGTTTTTTCATAAAAACGATCAATTATGCCTCGTAGTAAACAGCGATCATCGTTTGATCAAGTATCCGAGTTCGACAGAGGAAGGATAGTGGCCTACCGAGAGTGCGGATTATCTTTCAAGGAAATTGGTAGTCGTGTTGGACGAAACCAAACAACTGTAATGCGGATATATGACCGTTGGATGCAGGGGGTACGACGGACCGACGTGTTCGATCGCATCCACCTCAGTGCACCACTTCACATGACGACAGGAACATTGGGCGCATGACAGTGACGGATCGCTCAGTCACATCATAAACGATAGAACAGCACATTCAGTCCGTAACGCATCATCCAGTGTCTGCGCTTACCATTCGACGCCGTTTGCAGCAGAGTGTCCCAAGCTGCCACACCAGATCAACTTTGTCAACGTGTGGAAGCTGCTTGGTCTGCTGTACCCCAAGAACACATCCAAAGTCTCTTTGAGTGAATGCTGAGACGTGTGGCAGCGCTGATCTCCAACAATGGCGGCTACTCTGGCTACTGATTCTGGAAGGAACCACACTTCACAGAATTCTATAAATTTAATCATTTGATACTTGGTCAACATGTTATCTACTAAATAAATTTTGTTGTGATATCTTTTGTCTTTCTTGGTGTTGCAATTTGGGTGGCCAGCAGTGTAATATAAATGCGCTGTAGATGAGTATCAGTTTCTGGAACAGATCGTTTTTATTCAACACTTATTTTGATCGAAACTACAGTTTAAAACAGAGTTCAGAATGATTCGTAGTATTTTAAATTCAAACAATAAATCAGAATTCTTTTTCCTTAAAGAAGCAATTTACTTCTTATGCTCTCTTATTTCATAAATTAAAAATACGTCTTATTTGTTTAATATGACTTACATTTTTACGCAGCATTTTCCTGCTTATTTTATAGAGACACTAGAATTTCAGAACAGGAAACGAAAGAAATCAATTATGCTCTCGCCTGGAAGCTGAACATACTACAACTTGCTAAACAACATGCTAAACGATAGTATGCATGGCCGAATATGATGATTTCTTATATTCTCCTCTAGTTAGGACGACTGGAAAGAGGCACGACACCCACTTCAGTAAATACATCGGTGGAGGATTTGACCATATTCTCAGTTCGGATCCCAATATTCGTTTTTGATTGTTAGGTTTTTATAGCCAGGAAAACCTAAGAAATAAGTTGCTTCCACAACAGATATATACATGTTGTAAATTACAAGCGATTCCAGAAACCATTCGCAGTTGCTTGTAGCATAAAATCATATTATTTGCAGTCGTAAAAAAGACAATTTTTCTGTAATAGGTATAAACTTGCTCATAATCAAATGCTTAACCAAAAATGAAAGTTCAGTGAAATTCCAAAAATGTTCAGTTCCAAAAATGAAATCAGTTTTTAGATAGAAATTATTTTTTGGTTTACTTGCAAAAATAAGGTAACATCTCTAAATTATTTGATGCACGAAACCTAATAAACAAAACTATTTCGACAGTAGAAGGTTTCACATTTTCGAACCAAGAATTTGGATCAATATTAGTAGCTATGCCTATTTAACTGAATTAGATTTTATGAGCAATACTGGTATCTTAGCTCTCGTAGTAATACCGCTCTACAATATGAGGATATATTTTACTTCCAACGCAAATCACAACTCGGGAATGCCTATCTCATTCTATACACGACATTTCTGCATTTCAAAAAATAAATAAACTTAAAAAACCCATTTTGACTGCATAAAACATATAAAGAAGTGTACGACAGACCACATAAAATGCAGTTCTAAAGCGGATTTTTCACAGCAAAAAAAAGGGGGTTGGAGAAATGTGTTAGTACCAGAAGGAACTACTTGAGAGAGAATAAGTTTTCAAATCCATTATTTATCTTGAAAACGTTTTAACAGAAGTAATGTTGGTTATGTCTGCACATATTCAGCCGCCCACATGTAGATGTACGTTCATACATATATTATATTGGTCTGAATATAATATGACCTCACGTATAAGGAAGGGCATTTTCGAAAGGTTTTGTAAAAAAGAGTTTGCAGACACCTTGCTCTCAAACATGCGATTTTGATATTTTGAGAATGCTCTAGATAAGGGAATGTTAAGAAGCAATTTTTAATTTACAGTAATGTTCACATTTAAATGTTAGCTGCGGATATAGATGAGTTGTGTTTTTCAGAGTATGTATTTATTTCTGTTACTGATGTATTTACTTCTTTCGTTGTACCAACTGTCTGATGATTGCACAACGGAAGATGGAAATTACTTTTTTCTCTTTTTCATTTTTGGTTTTAAAATTTTTTTGCATCATTTATGCAGTTTACTATAGTGCTTCCGGGTTTTTATTATTGCATGTATTTTGTTTTATTATTGCATATGTTTGTTCCGAATTTAATATGGGATGGATTTTAACGCAATAATTTAATTTATTTTGCATTATACATATCACTGAACAATATTTTAAAATTTCTCAATTACTGTGGTTTATAAAATACATTATGACACTATAATATAACGCATAATTATAGTAAGTCGTTTCCCATAATTTCATTCGAAATTGTTTGAAAAGTGTTCTACTAATATATAACTATTCAGAATTTCCATATATTTCGTTCTTCAAATGTTTTTTTTTTTTTTTTTTTTTTTTTATTATGAAAACAAAATCTGTTTGTTTTTCAAATTATTTCCAAAATTACTTCTGTAGCAGCTTAGCAACTTCGAAACGATATTAATTTGATGCGCTGCCCTTCTCATTAACTCGTCTTTTAAACTAAATTTCATTGAACGTTTGCCTGACAAGGAGTCAGAGTTAGAAAACTGTTTGGAACAATGGTAAAATCATTATAAATGTTTTCATTAAACCTCATTTTTACTATTTTAATACATTGCCAAATATAAACGTATTTTTAAAAGAAAATTTGACATGATACTATATGACAAATACAACATTATTACGAGATAACGTTATTAATATGAAAAAAATGATTTTCATATTAATAGCATTGTTTTCATATTACTAGCGTTTTCACTGTGTATGAGTGTTGTTAATGTGTGCAAAACATGTGTCAAAGGGAGATTAAACTGCAAGTGCTAAGAATTCTAAATACTGTGTAAAACATCAGCCTTCCGAAGCAAGCTTTACTACATTTGCTGTTACATATCTTAGTCTCCCGAAATTTGATGAAGCTGTAACTTTAACAAGTATGCAAAGAAACTTTTCATTTTGATAATATTATTAAACAATTCTTGAGAAATTTTCGAACAGGCAACATGCTAACATTCCCGCCTGTTGCACTTCGGATATCTATTCCACACAATAAGCAACAGGCTACAAAGCGAAATTTTAATGTTTAGGAAATGCCGCGATACTCTGAACCAGATCCATGTTACCTAATTTCCTTGAATTAGCAAAAACAAAACATCCAATTAAACTTGTCTCAATAAATGATTTTAAGTCTGATCTACAATGACAGCCCATTGACACTCCTCAGCATCTAAATATACATCATTCTGTTATAACGACCGTTCACAACGTGAAAGATACTCCAATCGATTTGCAGCTCTAGAGCCGATCTTCGCGTAAAGCTTACGGATAGCCTCCAGCAGGGCACTCCCCAGTACTATTTATAGCAACGCTTGGACCTGGAGGGTCCAAGTTCGCGGGGAGGCATACAAGAGGAGAAGGCTAATAACGTGACTTTTGCAGCGGTCACATCACTTGTTTCAATTTCTTTTAAAGCACTTAAGAAGGAGCGAAAAAAATTACTTTCAGGCAATGACATCAGAAAACTATAGAATTTACAACCGAAGAATTAAAAAGAAACAAAATAAGAAAGCTACCGAAGTGAGCCTTATAAAAGTATAAATTTTTCTAATTGTTTTATATTCCTAACAATAATTCAAGCTATATGGAGTGTTATAGTATTTCCATTTATTACAGGTATATACAACTTTTACTAAAGCAGGGCGTCAAGAAAGTCTTCTAAAGTTCAGTAGTTTCTTATTACATCCGCTTCTAATTAACAACAGAATTTTCAAAATTATTAGATTAGCCACAGGTATGACATACTTTGAAAAATGAAGGGCGTAATGTAAATTATATATATATATATATATATGTATACTTTCGTTGCCCCAACTGTCATTTATAATTTCAACATTTATAATGTCATTGTCAAAATGGATAATGTGAAGTGCTTAGTTATGACGTTTACTCCATTGAAAGTTTCTTTTGAATTCTGTAATGACTAACGCATAGCTTTCATAAATTTTCAGGCTTCATTAAATGTTATATACTAGAATTTAAATTGTTACGTATGCCACTAATGTACGAAATGGAAAAAAGCTATTAGATTTAACCTAGAGTAACATTTTAGAAAAGCATTTAAAGCGACTACGTTTTAAATATGGTAGAGACTCATTAGGTTGTTTTGAGCAGAGCATATGAAAAACGAGCAATGTCCTCGCCGGGACTCCAACCCTGGCCCTCCCCCAATAAGCGTCGAGTATGCTTCCAATTACGCCACGAATGCATGCGGAAAGCAGCAAGAAAATACCTTATATACCCCCTTTTAAAGAGGGGCTGGGGATGAGAGGATTCAATAGTTAAATCCTGGTGGTGACGAATTATCGTCCACATCTTTTTGTTTGGGCGTCACTGCAGAGCCATTAGGTTTTTTATTTTTAATGCAGGAGAGGGGGAAAATGTGCAGTCCCCTCTTTGGAACTCGAACCCCTGGACCTATCGAATACGCGTCGAGTGTGTTTCCAGCATGTCCCACGAACGCATGTGGAAAGAAGGGAGAAAATACATTAATAATGGTAGTAGAGCAGTGCAACAAAATATTGCAGTTGAGTTGCTAAGATACAGTGCAAAAATGATTTCGATTCTAGGGGTTGGTTGACTGACTATTCGAGTAGACAAGCTGTTATGTACTCAGGCTTTAATATATAATGTTATCGTGAAGAAAATTAGTATGCGCTACAATTAAGTAATTAGAGACAGCCCATTCACGTTTGGAGGAAATATCGCGATATTTGCGACTGTCTGAAATTAGTAACAGCTGCATGATAAGGCACGAATTCATTACAAATCTCCATTAGGTAGTTCAACTTCATTTATTCCCTAGCCATTAAAAGATTTACTCTATTACACTTACTAATCCAGCATGAAAGGTATCTGTAATGTCAAACTGGTCAAATAGGTTCGACTGTCTCATTGAAATTAAATAAAATTTTCATGAAAGTCATTTGATTTTTTAATAAAAATTAATGTCAGTAAGACTGGAGAAAGTTTTGAAGCTACAGTCCATGTAATAATTGAATTAATAAGTTTCCTTTCAAATTTTTCATGAAGAAATATCAAAGAATAAAAGCAAGAAAACAAAACCTATTCTACTTGAAGTAGATTCTTCTAAGTTACGGAAAATTAATCTAATTTGTAGTCCAATTTATTAATTGTCTGTAGATACTTAAGCTATGACATTATTAACTGATATTATGATATTCGATGGATAACGTATTTAACATATAATAGAAGGGACTAATTAAGGGAAATAAAAATAGGGCCATTTGCCTCAGCTGTAGCCCACTTTTGTTAGAGAACTTTGTATTATCTTTAGTTATTAAATTATAAAGTTAAAAAATTAATTCTTTATCTTAAATATGCTCCAAACATTTCACATAACAGTTTTTGTAAAAAATATCTTGGTTTAATGTAGAATTAATACTTACTACTATATAAAAATCTTATGATATATTTTCTGTTTTTCTAAGACCCTTTTACAAAAGCATCTTATACATGCCACAACAAATGAAAAAAAACAGCCTCGTTTTTGTTATTTTAAAGCAATGTAGAAAGTAATATTTCATTTATTATCAAAGAATTTTTAGTTATTTAAATTTTCTATAACTCCGGAGAGTATTAAACGCTTGTAAACTGTATTAGAACAAAGCTACTTCTGTCAAAGAATAAGCAATGATTTCTGAAAAAGAAAAGTCTGAAAAAGAAAAGTTTCTGAAAAAAAAAAGGTGTTTTTGAAGACTAAAAAAGCTATTGCTTTGGATGAAAAAAAAATTCTTTTCTGAGTTTATTAAGAGAAATTAAAGATTAGTTTATACGGTATTTCTCCCACCATCTTCGGATGCCTTCGTGGTGTAGCGGTCAGAACGCTCGACGCGCATTCGAGAGTTCCGTGGTTCGAGGGTATTGCTCATTTTTCACATCTCCTGCTTCTAAAAAATGCCTAATGTCTCTACAAGTTAAGGGGATTGAATGGATGTATTTACGTAGGGTGTCTAATAATATGCACATCATTGAATTTCTATTATTTTAGAATTTATTTTAAAAGAATTGGTTTCAATGTTTTAAATGCGTATTTTAATAAAATAATTAGAACCATTTATAGTTCAAATTTATTCGCTCTGTCTAACTTTCAATTATTCAGCTAGTAACGTTTTTGTTTATCCGACTCATTTTAGCTAGAAACATAAAAATATAATTATTTAAAAAATGTTTGTATTAAAGGGTTTTAATTGCTGATTTATAAATTTGTTTTGAAAACATTATATGTATCACTAAAACACAGAGCTATAATTATAAAAATCAAAATTTCACAAAAGAAACCAGGAGAATGTTATTTAAAACAATTACCTAAAAGTGATATATTTACGTTTTTAAATATTTAGTATTTATTTCTTGTTTCTTTTAATGATGTATAGGGAAAGCCATGAAAATATTCGAAGTCACCATGGTAGGTTAGTCAGCCGTGTCCTACGGAAATGAAATTCAGTCATAATTACTATCTTTTGTGCTGTTGACTGCTGGTAAGTCTTAAAATTTGTGCCCATATTAAAGTTGAAAGCTTAATTGCTGGGAAATTTGCATTCTTCCTTGAGGCTTCGCAGTCCTGAAGAGGTGAAACGTTCAACGCTATATAATCCCGCCGGTAGAAGCCGAGAAATGCGTGAATACTGTGTGTCGTCTCGAAATACTTATCCTGGATGTATGTGTACTGATTATCGACGAGTCTAGTAGCCGTGAGGTTTTTCAGCATGGTGCGGTGATTTGATGTATGGAATCCTGACATGGAAAATAGGTATCGAAAACTAGAATGGTAAGGAAACTAGCAGAATGACCCGGATCACATATGAAGTATCGCATGGAACAGTTGCAGTCAAGTGAATGCGACCTAAATAAATAACCAAGTAGACTCGCTGACCTAACGTTGCAGTTTATACCAGTCAAGTTAATCACATGTTATTCATGATATGTTTTTCCTCCTATGTCATAGGTTAACCTACCTTGTTTAATAGTTTTGTTAAGCTTAAGGAAAGCACTCGTTGAAACTTATGTTTTACTTGAATCAAGTATGTGCCTTTGGTAGGCAACCATGTTTTACACTACGCAAATATCCCGAACATCGCCAAAAACTAAATCAACAATAATGAAAAAAAGTCCAGAGAAGTGTCACAAGACATATTAAAAAAGGTTTTTTATTTGAGCAAGAAAAACTGTGATATAAGACTGCATGCAAATGCATGTTCTTCACCTCTTCTTGCAAAAGAACTTGTCTGATGATTTAGTGTAGATTGATTAAATTAGGCACAAGATCTTGGTGGAGTGAAAAACTTGTTGAGGGACTAATCAAAATTAAATTAAAGCTCTCATTCTCGACTTATTTAGAAAGAAGCCAGGAATCTCTTAACTCAAAATTCTCGATCACTGTTAGCATAGCGGGGAAATGAATGATAAAATAAAGCTAAAGGAACAAGTAACTAAACCATAGATGGTTATACACCACAGAACAGAATTTTCTTTATCTTTGACAATCCTGTTATTATTGTGGCTATCATCACACTGGGGGACTGCCAGCTTGGAAATCCGTTGTTCTCTCTGTCATCGCCTTTAGAAAATATTTCCTCTTAATATGAACATTGTATTTTTTTAGGTGGACTTCTTTTTTAGGTGAGATCAAGCTGAATATACATACACCATTCAACATGTTTTTATGCGTTCTTAAGAACCTTTCTTACCCTACAATCACAGAATGATAGTTAGTTTCCTAGATCAGATGTAATGATTTTCAGAAGAGCTTCAGGGAGAATATATTGCATTTATGAAGTACCTAGTCTGCCGCCCTAATAGCTGAATAGATTAATTAATATCGTGAAATTAAGGATAATGAAGTGGTGGGACAGACGTACGGGCAAAATGTACCGAGAACGTGAATTCAAAAATTATAGAATTTAATTGCTACTAAGTTTCAAATGATTATTTTGTTTTTTTAACAAAGCTAATTAAATACACCCTAAATCCGCGATAGTGAAAAATTTTTAATGATATCCTGAATTTCTGTGGGGCTTAAAATGTTTAACTATCAGCAATACTTTAATCATAAAAGCATTCTGACAGACATAGAACTTCCCTTTTTGCAGAATTTAACTAAAATCATATTCAAATGTATGCAATTTAATTCCAGTACGGCAGTGGTGGAAGGTTATTTTGCCCTGGAGATTCGTATCTTATTTCTTGCTAATTAAAATTTGTCTTATTTTAGGAGAAACGTTTTATTTAAGCATATAAAATTAAGATATTTTAGAGAAATATGCAAAAAATTAAATGTACAATGTTAATCATAATTTGTTGTCCATAAAAGTTAGGTGGGGTATTTGATGTAGCAAAGTCCTCGAAGACTGACAATACTTTCTAAAGGAAACTGACCCATAAGGGAAAAACTGAAAACCGCGAAATCAACTTGCGTCTACTCCGTTAAACTGCCCACTACAAAACGGTAAGAAAACTGTTTGTTTACATGAGGATTTTTGAAACGTGAGAAGACGCTATTACTCGGGAGAAGGGACCTGCATTCTTTTATAAAGCGAGACATGTGCGTATATTTCCATCTACAATTTTTTTAATTGCACTTTTCATTCTTTTACCACCAATCCCAGATTTTTCATATTTCTCTTTATTTTCTGGTCCTCTCATAATTTATTAAATAATTCCTGCTAGAAGAAATTTGTAAATTTACAGAATGTTCTGTTGTTTTAGGAAACATTACTAATAAATGTATATGTAAATATAGGAACTATATTTTTATGCAGTTAATTATAGAAATTACTTATGAGATATTTCTCCCACCTTCTTAGCATGCCTTCATGGTGTAGTGGTCAGCAGGCTCGACGCGTACCCGAGAGGTCCGTGGTTCGATTCCCGGTGAAGGTGTTGCTCATTTCTTCACATTCCT
>KK121987.1:292522-316565 GCA_000611955.2 Stegodyphus mimosarum
GCTCCATTCATTTCCATCGTGTCTAATAAAATATATATATACCTTCAGCGTGTATAACATAACTGAATACACAGCTGCATTATACGACTCACGACTCTTCTACGGTTTAATCAGATGATATTATGTGACTATATATGGTTCATAATTTGAGAAAAGAGTTCGTCACATGTGTGATAAATGTAAGATTTTTCAGGTGCATTTCAAATGGTCATAAAATTTCAAAGTGAAAAAAATCAGCAAAACATTTTATATCACGGTTAGTTACACATTTTACCCATAAATAAAAATGATTTTTTGTAATCCATCGCGATCAGTAATGGACGCTAGAAACGAGCGGATAGAAGAAAAGACATCTTGGTGTAGGTAGCCAGATGCATTTTATCTAAGCAATACTTTTCCTTTTTTTCCTTTTTTGTCCTTAATGGGTATGTTTCGTGTCTGGACAAAGTGCATACTTTGATGGCTCTTCCCAATGATATACAAATGTTTCTACATACTAGAACAGTTTATGTTTTCCACTTTTAAGACATACTAGAAGTAGCTTTTATAAAATCTCCAGCCAATTTCTACATGTGTAATCGAATAAAGTTTGCTCCTCAGTATACAATGTTTTAATACTAAAATTTTCTCCTTAAATTTAACTGGGGCTTGTCTTTCTCGTGAAACGAGTTCAACCTGGGTTCGATCCCAGCCGGAAGGGCTGCCAGTATAATCATATACATTTTGAGAGAACGTTATGTTATATTATTTGAATACGCCAAGCCTAAGAGAAGGGATGCCTCCGTGGAGAAGTTTCCAGAGAAATTGGCTCGTATATATGGCACAAATGGAGAAAACCAGGAAATTTGTACCAGGAACCAAGATTGTAGTCATCCCGTTCGTTTAGTATCGAACTCGTGTTGAACTCATCTGTAACTATTGGTGGAAAGGAATGCTAATTCTTTTTTAATGTAACAAATACGTCTTGTGGTCTGCTGCTGCTGAAGAATGAAATAGACATGACTTTGAACACAGGCTTAATTAGAATCTACTAAATTTTAAAAGATTTATAGTTCGTGTAAACAAAATTCAATGAAATACAATCCTCACAGTTTGGAAGCTCACTCTCGATATTACTTGTTTTAAACAACTGCATTTTTAATTCCCACCATGTAATCTGACAGCTGTTTCAGAAACCACGCGTTACGCGATTTTGCTTCATTATACGTCACATTTAAATTAATGCATTTTCCGAAATAAGTATTAATTATTGCATCATTTGAACATACATCCCTTCATTAGGATATTCAAAATGCACATTCTTCATTATAATAGTTTAAATATACATTTTATCATTAGAATATTAGAAATGCGCTTTCGCCATTACAGTTTTTGAAATGCATGTTCATCCTTACATAGGTATATTGTAACATGCCAGAGATAAAGATGGCAGAATTGCAGAGTCGTTAGATTTGTAGAAGCAGGAAACATGAATGTTCAGTGCTGTCACGGAATTCGAACGCCGTACCTTCCGACTGCCAGCTAGACTCGCTTCTATTTACACCGAAAGCATGCGGTAAGAAGGAAGAAATTTCTACCTCACTTAAAGGCCACTGGGGAAACGAAGAATCAAATCATTAAATCCTGATGGTGACCAATTGTCGTCCCGAACATTTTAGTTCGGGCGCCGTTGTAGATTCATAAGGTTTAATTTGGTGTGGAAAATAGGAAAAACAGCAATGCCTTCACCAGGATTTGAACTTCGGATCTTCCGATTGTTAACCGGACATGCTTCCAAACACACTACGAAAGAGCTGGGTAAGAAGGTTGAAAATGCCTTATATTCTTCAGCTATGCACTTTAGTAAGGAAACGTTATATAAGACTACATACGATACAAATTTTATATTACATTATATTGCAGTTTCACAATGCAATGCTTTTATTCCTAGTCTCTGGGTGCGTTTGAAGCAATTGGGCTATATTTACACATTTTATTATTTGTTCATCACTAGGGGTATTAAAACGTGTAATACCAGGATAGATCCTCTTTCAGATCCCATACATGGAAATATTTTACGATGTTTACACATTTCTTTCTCTCACTTTTCTGGTGACAGATGGAATTACTTGTACTCCATCAATAGCATACCTAATCGCTAGTCTAACAAAGTAGCAAGTGTACAATTACAGTTTCATTGCATTCGTTTATTACTTATTACTGACTCGCTTAAAGAGTTAATGCAATGAAAAGCATACACATAGCCATTAAAAATTTAGTAGTAATTATCATATTTTATGATGTGAAATGAAACTGTAAACAGGTATAAAAATTTTTAGTTAATTATATAGAAAATCTTGTGAATTTTCAATAAAAGATGGCCACTGAAAGAGTGAAGGGTTTAAAAAATTAGTAACTTATTCGTTTTTAATCTTTTTAATTTTCTCTTTTTGTAAATTATATAGCATCTGTTGCATGTTAAAATAGCTGTGTATGAAGTCCAGCAATCGAGTAATACTCATTGAAGTTTTCTCTTCCAGTGAAAGATCAGTTATTCATAATCAGAGAAAATATCAACAACATTTTAATGTAACAGTATCTACTGGGGTTGACATAATTTGGAACCTAATCACCCAGTTTGAAAGAACTGGATCAGCCTGCGATTTTCCGGGAAAAGGTCTTGACGCTCTGTGCGCTGTGACGTAGTGGTAGTCTTTCAATGAAATAGAAAACCTCAATGAGTTTTAATTCCTGCTAAAATTTTACCTAGCCATTTTAATCTTTAAGGGACTGTTTATAAACAAAAAGAAAAGATTAAAAAAGAAAAAGTTATGAAATTTCAAACATTTCAGTCTTTGGGTGGCCAGCTGTATATATTAAATTAAATCAGGTCGAGATGTTAATAGAAATTGAAGAAAAGATATAAATTATCCAGAAGCACATGTTATGTGCATGACTTTAAAATTGCTCAATTACATTAAACAACTATAGTTTTAGTTCGAAAGATAAATATTTTATGCCACGTCAAATGGCAGAAACTTTGTAAGAAGTGACAGTTTGGCAGGCCATGTCAATGATAAAATAAAGATATTATGTTGCTTAGAATGGCAACACTTGCCCTGCTCGTACGGTACTTGCTTGTATAGTTCATGAAAGCTCTGAAAGCGCAGTGACAGCGAAAATTGGAAAGACTAAGTTACAGATGTTTCTAGTACCAAACTAGATGTATATGCATTAAATTATTGAAACTATTCTGTGCCAAATACGTTAAATTTCAATGATATTTTTATCAACTCTGATTAAACCTCTGGTACATAATTTTGCTGCCGGTTTATAAACTTATACATAATTTTGATTTTTCAAGTCAATTATTTAACCTTATTGCAGAGGTATAATTTTTCAATCTATTCTTCTGGCACTTGGCACGTGTTCTGACACGTAAGCTTTGATGGTTACGCGCAACATACTTGGTCAACTCGCTCGTAATGCCTAAACATGGACGAGTAACGATATGGTAATGCATTTAACTTTTTAATTTGAGATATTTTATTTATTTTTTATTAACAGATAAGTCTTACTTTGATTTAGTTTATGGCTCTTTTTGTCACCTACTTGCTCATTAGAGGGGATTTTGCAAATTTTATGACAAGTCGCGTAGTTTAAAGTACTGAGAAGAATTGTAACCGATGTGACTTCTAGTAGTGACCTGATTGTTACTGATACCATCTGCTTGCCTGTTAGAGTGAAATCGCTGATCAGCATGAAGAGGAATTCCTGACATTCGTCACGGTTTTGGTAAGTGTTGAACATTAACATAATTTAGTTTGTCCGACCCAGTTTTTGTAGCTTCGCGTAGGACTGCTGAAGTTGTAGCAAGTTAACATATTATTATGAATTTTGTGTAATGTTAAATAATTTTAATAAAATTATATGTGAAATTGTAATATCTTTTGCATAATGCAACACAAAAGAATCTGAAGAGACGAAGCTGCGTAGGAAAAATAGGATTACAGGGACAAGTCTATTTAACATTGAGGTAAATGGCTGTTTCGCTAAATTTGCGAGATACCGTCAAGCTGATGATGAGTTTGGTGAGAAATATTATGGCAAATTTGGCGAAATATCATCGAACTTGTGACCATTTTTCGAAATTTTGTCCGGTCCTTGTGTAACTGTGATTGGTTTTGTAATTGAATAACTGTAATTAATCCCTGTACGTAACTGCAAACGTATCCGGCCCTTATATGTAACTTTAACCATGTAGTCCCTCCAATAATGTTGAGAAATGGAAGGTACTGGAGATTTCTCGGCGATCGGGAGAAACTGTATAAGACCGGAGAGAACATCAGCTCTCAGGTTTTAGTTCAGACTTGACTTCAGAGTGTTGAGTTCTTCGTGAGAGCTTCGCCTTTCAGATACGTTTATGCTGTATTACTGTTAAGTTCAACTCAACAGTGGTAGGAAAATGAGTTTAAGTTAGCTTTTACATTTTGTACTATCTTTTGTTTCCATTGTTAGATAGAGCAATAGGAGATAGCTCTCCCACACAGTAAAGATATCGCTTGAGGATGAGTGGTTGATAGAGGAAATTAATTAGGTAGAAAGACACTCCCTAAACGTTATAAATTAATGTAACTGTAATAAAAATATGTTATTGGTCCTGGTCATTGAGTATAATTGTTCCATATAAGTGATTCGTATGCAACCATAATTGTTGTTATACATTATTTACAAAAATACCAAACGGCTACATATCAACAGTCATGCGAAAAAGCAATCTCGCATCTTTTCAGAGAAAAAAAATGCCTTTTGGTAGGTAATGCTTGGAAACGTGCTGACTGCTTGAAAACCTCGTGATTTTAATATGTGTAACGTAAGTCTAAGGCAATTTATATAAAGAAGTCTATCCTTGCTTTAGGCAGACAGCCCTTGGTAATTTTCTGTCAACTAAGTGACATAGAGACCAACTAACCATTAGAAGTCTGCAATTGTTTAAGTAATTGACATGTGTTAAAATGCTATTTTACAATCCGATTTTATTGATTAATGTGTTTCATTAAAGCCAATTTTCATTTACAATACGCGTCGTTGCATTTTAATTGATTGTATTAGTAATGTATAGAAAGTATGAAAAACTTTTCAGTAAATGACGTCAAAGGATGCGTTTGTTTGGGAGAGGAGAATAGTGGAAATTGTGGAAAAGCTACTCCAAAATATGTCTGAACAAGTTTGAATGTGACATTATAAAAAGCGTTACAAATTCTGTTAGTAACACTCTAATATGCAAAGGCGTAGCAGTGTCTGTAGCAGCGGATGGATTTAAAATTCTGTTTCAAACGCAGTAAATCAGTAAAAGAAAGTCAAGGCATGATAAAACAGGATTACGGAGATGAAGTTGTTATTTTTAAATGAGTTTATGAATGGTTTGTAGGGTCATTAGGTCATTTGGAAGCAAGAGATGTGAAAAATGAGCAGTGCCCTCTCCGGGAGTCGAACTACGGACCTCTCGAATACTCGTCTAGCGTTCTGACCACTACACCACGAAGACATGCGAAGAAGGCGGAAGAAATGCCTTATATGCTCCCCCTTTTAGAGGGCGACTGAGGTTTAGGGGACCCAATCGCCAAATCCTGGTGGTAGAGAATTATCATCCACCACCATTTTATTTCAGCTATAAGATGGGGGGCTGTCTCCCAAAATTCTGCGCATCTGGTACAAAATGGTAACTCAGAAGATTGTGACCTAAGGCGCATCAGCATGGGGTATATATCTTAACACCAACATGCGAAGCAAACTGATAACCATACAGCGGCAACAACTGCTAATAATTTGCAAGGCTTGTAAAATTTCCCTCACAGCAGCCCTACAAGTATTTGCGGGTACGCCACCGCACGATTTGGTCATAGAGCGTGAAGCTACAATAGGAAATGTCACAAGTCTGCGACTACAACACAAGCTATTGGGTCAGACTTACAAACATGAAGAATATGAAGAGCATAGGCCAGTTATCCCCTGTCACCCTACACAGATCTACTTTGACTCGACCTCCAGTCGGGCGCCATAGCTACCGGGAGATCGCGTAGCCCACTAGTACAAGAAATTAGGCGGCAGCTATTACAATGCGACCAGGAGCAAAATGTTTTTCGTTTTTTCCCAAGACTCAGCTGGGTGCCGGTTCATACTGTTATATCAGGCAACGAGCTGGCTGATGCTGAGGCAAAGGAGGCAGACAACTCCTCTGACATCAATGAGGAAAGCACACGAAAGCCGATCTCTTTCATCAAAAGACAGACGCAAGAACAATTACTGTCTCAGTAGCAATAGAGATGGAATCAGGGTACCACGGGTCGCTGGGTAAGTTTATCCCAAAAGTGAAGCCCGAAACACAGTCCTACACATATTTTATAACGCAATTTTTAACGGGACATGGCCCATTCCTCCCGTTTAAGTTTTGCTTTGGATTCGTAGACAATGAGATCTGCGAATGTGGTGAGGTAGGTGACCCTTGCCATCTCCTCTTTTCGTGCGCCATCGGAGCCCAGTACAGGCTTAAAAAGCCTAGTGATAATTACTGGCCCCAATGGTTACAGACTACAAAGAGACTTAGAAAAGGACAGCTAAAGATCAAGGCTGTAATATATGAATGCGTAATAATGTACAGGGCAGAGCCCAACAATATGAATGTAAATAAACACTAACGAACATAGTGGTCCACTTGAAAGCATTTGGGGCTCAGAGTACACCAGCAGACATTTGCTGACTGGGCACACCGCATCTCGGTGATGACTATGACTAACTTTGACTCATCAAACCTTACTATTTAGGGACATCAGCTACTGCACGGCTACCTACATCTAGCTATTAACTGGTAACTACATTGTAATGCATCACCATCAAATGGAAGTGTGCTCTAGCACATGGACAACTGCACACAGTACATAACTCTCAATTAATGCTTACTTGTAAAGCTCCTGCACTGCTCTATCTGTACCCTATTGGTGGTGACCACTAGCTTTACTTCTAGCAGCATGTATTGTTTGAATTTCTTTATATGTAATTGATGCACCTCCTTATAATGATCTCCATTTTCTAAGACTTCCTGATTCAGTTATAATTCCCTATTACTTGATTTTTGTAGTATGACAGTAGAATGTTAGTAACTCTTTAAGGGCCCTGTAACCGTGCCCACGGGAATCCTTACTTATATAAATAGAACAAATTTGCCGTCTCCGCAGAGTCGTGTTACCGTGGGATGGTCCACTCCGGCATTTCCTCCCGGGTTGGCACTCAATTCCGTATGGGTATACCCAGATATATCTGGGGCGGAAGTCAGCTCAGCGGTTTAACCATTTTAGTTCGGCGTCGCTTGTAGAGACATTAGAATATTTTGTAGTAGGAGATGGGAAGAATGAGTAATGCTCTTGCCGGGCCTCTCGAATACGCGTCGAGCATGTTGACCACTGCATCACGAAGGCATGCGAAGAATGCGGGAGAAATACCTTATAGGTTAAACGTTTCCAAGACGAATGAGACTCCAGTGATTATGCTGCTTGAAGTGGTAGCTCTAAGGCTTCTTGTAACGGTGAAAACATCGAAAAAGTGAATACGGTGTTATCTAGATAGAGCACGTAAATGTTAACACGTAAAAAAATATTCTGGCAAATTTATTGCAGAGGAGCTGTACGCCCAGAAAGCGCTGCAGCAGCCTCTTGGTCTTTTTTATCATGATAATGCCTGACCACATTTGGCTTCTGTTGGCCTGTAGAATTGTAGCTCTCGACTATCTACCGTAGCAATTAATATGTCTTCTGTAAACTTCTTTCTGCTCCCGAACTCGAAACAGGACATTATCTGCAGTTTTCAGGAACTGCGCTGTTGTCAAAAGTACACTGCAAACGACAGGCATTACGTCGAAGGAATATGAATCGTTTTCTCTGATTTAGGAAAGAATCTTTCGTTTATGAACCTATTCACTTAACTCTATTGTCTTGCCATATATTCAAAATCAGTGATTCATAATGTATAATTGTGTGTCAGAAATAATATGAGAAAGCACAGAAATAGCAAAATGTTTTCATTTTTCGATTTTACGATTTTAAAATATGCTTTATTTTGAAAAGATTAAATTAAAAAACCACCAGAATTGAGACCATAATTGAAGTTCATTTAGGATTAGTAATAAATATCCTTCAGTCTCACACAGGCATGTGCTTTGGAGAAATAATTTTCATACGCGTTAGAAGTGAATTTTGATAAGATTTGATCAAGGATCAATTTTGATATGATTTGTATTACATAGCGTAAATAGAGATAAGAAGTGGCAGCTGAAAATAACATCTGAAGAGAAAGGCAACTATCTTCCCATGTTTCCTTAGTACGCTATGCCTGAGTTACTAACATTCCATTAATATCATAAATTCTAGCCCTGAAAAGTAGCGTGAAGGTACGCAAGGTATAGACTATAGTGCAAATGTATTTTCCACTTATAAAATTTAGTTTCTTGGGACATGAAGTTTAAATTTTCATCAGAAAGGAAAGGAATTTACAGAAGCACTACCAATCTGTATAAGCACTGGGCAATGGAATTCAACGGCGAACTTTCCAAAGACATTTGAAAAAGCAGTCCACGCAAATATCAAACCGAAAACAATCTTAATTTTTTTCAAAGGCTCCTCTAAGCTTGCTTTAATTGGAACAGAAATCCACAGTAAATCCCGTAACAATTGCTAGCTTCTAGGAGGTTTCATTAGTTTACGGAAGCAGTAAAAGACGACAAATTTAGAAATATTTATCTTTTTTTAATGAAAGGAGAGCATGCGGTAGAAGAAGATGCTGCTTCAGTTGAATACATAAATATCATTTTGTTTGTTGTCAAATTTATTGTTCTCTTTTGATACTTAACTGTATTTTTTAGTACTGAAGAATACATTACAGACCAAACAGAAATTTTGGATAACTCCTATAATAAAATAAAGTGAGATAAAGGCAGAAAATAATTTTAATTTTTATCTTAAAGATGTCCTCTTTAAATAAAAAATGAAATACTTCGTAATTTGTGTTTTCCTCAGTGGCATGCATTCAGAAATATTTTAATTTTTGTTGCATAATTTAAGAATGAAGGAATGGAAAATGCAACTGTAAATAAGGATAAATTTTAATTAATGAAAATTTATTAAATATGCTTAAATGATAACAGTGCATCTTCTCCCTTTTTATGTTACAAATTAATATTGTAAAAATGGTACAAACATGCATGTACAAGCATATTATCCCATTAGAAGACAGAATATATTGTTGCGTGCGTACGGGTTCGTAATAGATTGAATGCACAAATCCGATAATAGGTTAATAAAATTTAGTCTTATCAAAAGAAATATATCAGAACTCCTGAATTTTCCTCAGAGATATTCGTACAAGTATTCACAATATCACGCAATATAATCAGTAATTATACTTCAAACTACTCAAAACGTTAAACACAAAGCAATGCAAAGCGTATCTAAAGAGAAAGCTAACTCAGATTTCCCAGTTCACTCGTAAATAACAACTCGCGACAACAGTAACTAATAAGACAGGCGAATCGACAACCTTGTGGCGTAGATTTTGTAAAATCCCAATCGATTTCATGGGCAAAACGGCTCCCCCTTCATCAGGAGCAAAAAATTCTGCAAAAGCGAGAAAGCGAATGTCGATCGTATTTATACACACAAGCGACCAGTGGAAGAGCCAATAGCGCCATCTATTGGCAGAAATAGCCTTGAAGAAATAGTCTTGGTCTAGGACTGAAACTGCTTGTCAACGCCATAAAAACAGTCTTGTTTCTAAATTCCAAAAACTTACGCCCCTTTCAGCTAGCCCCGCCCATCTTGTGGATCTTCTCAATGTTAACACTAATCACATTGTTAATATCTCGAAGGTGAATATCTCAGAGGATCAAATAAATGTATTAAAATATAACTTTAAATTTTCTAAATCATTGAAACCTTCAGTTCCTCAATTCATCGCCCTATTGAAAAAGCTTTTAAACTCTCTAAAATTTCAGAAACACAAGAAGATACAATTCGCCACTTAATTAGCTATAATATGAATTTTAACAGCAATTCATTTGTTTCGAATCTCAACCAAAAAGAAAGGGCGAGCCTTACGTGAAATTCATTCTAATCCTAATATTATAATTTCGAAGGCTGATAAGGGTGGACAAATTGTGGTTATGGAAAAACACACATACATTAATGGGGTCACGAAACTGATAAGTGACGGCCCATACTGTTTGATTCCTAAAACTCCCACAAGTTCTGACCTCACAAGTTACACAAAGTTAAAACAGCTGTTAAATCTTCTCATATACTTTCGACTCAGCTTAAGAAATCACTCATTCCACCTATTGCTGACTGTGCTAGATTTTATGCTCTCCTCAAAGTTCACAAAATTGGAATTCCTTTTCGACCTATAGTTTCCAATTTAGGAAAGGCATCGTATCCTTTGGCCAAATATTTAGTTTCCATACTTTCTCCTTTACTTTCCAACAATATTCACACCGTAAAAAATTCTTTCGAAGTCATCCATAAACTTAAAGATATTTCCCTTTTACACTCCATTATGGTTTCGCTTGATGTTAAATCGCTGTTTACTAACATTCCAGTTGAAGGGCCACTAAAATGCCTTGAAACTAGACTTCGAGAATTCCATTTCTCACATATTGAAATTGAAGAGTTAATTTCCCTCACTAAAGTCTCTGTGAGCCCAACTCACTTTGTTTTCCAAAATAAATGTTATCGCCAAATTGAAGGATTAGCTATGGATAATCCTCTCAGTCCTGTACTTGCTGACATTTATATACGATATTTTGAGATCAAATTATTTGAAAAACTTTCTTTTCGTCTGTGGATTCGATACGTAGACGACACTTTCGCTGTTTTTGATGGTGATAAGGAAGACTTACCCCAGATTTTATCTTTTATAAATTGGATTGCCATTTATGTTCATTTGGTTTCAGAAATCAATCAAACTAGTGGTGATAACTCACCATTCAACTTTTACATAACATTAAAGGGGTAGGAAATGAACTAGCTAAGAAGTAGGAATAAATGCAGCTACACATGAACAAATGAAGTTAATTCGTAGTATGTTTTAATCATAGTCCGACGTTTGTAGTATTTTATTTTTAAATTCTTCTGTATGATTTTAAGTATAGGAAAACATGAGTACCTTTTAACAACTTTCCAATATTATATTTTTACATACCACGAGTTTTAATTATAATGTAACGTGAAGGGTTCTACAATTCTTTAAAGGCCTTTCCAAAGAACTGTAAGACAGACAGGCAATGTATCTTCCCATCTTACCTTCCAAAGTGCAGTAAACACAATCTTAGATGAAAGTTTAAAATAAATCTTTTTGATAACACGTCAACCTAACGGTTTCACAATTCACACAACAGCAGACACTTAATAAATGTTCCAGTCGAATTAAAGTATTTAATAAAATGTATCAAACACCTAAATAATATTTGGCTTGCCCTAAATATTCAAGAAGCAAATACGGGTAACGAAACTAAAGCTGATAAATCAGTTCAGTAGTAATGAGATGTAACACAGTAACCATCAATAATTGCTGCCAGAGATAATCTCTTAAACTCAACAACTGTTTGATTGTTGTATATTAACTAATTTGTATTCTGGAAAGAGTCTCCAAAAGTAGAAATAACAGTACAGGAAAATAAAAAAGAAAACTAATTAATAAGTATAACATTCTATCAAATGTAATGATATTCCTCAGATTTCTTCTAAAACTTATATGTAAAATTAGCACAATACAAAAAGATACGTTCGTTATATATTTACTACCTACTTTTCAATTTCAATGTATAAGAATGCTGGTTTTTATTTGAATTAAAATTTTATTTCCGCGTAATTTACTAGTCTTTCAATTATATTTTAACTGCATGGTATTCAAATACATTTGAATTATTATGCTCAAATCTTACTGGTGCAGAATATTAGTAACATTTCATGTTAATTTTACAATGTAATTAATTGTATGTTCCTTTCAAAGTAGT
Source organism: Stegodyphus mimosarum (assembly GCA_000611955.2). Classification (NCBI taxonomy): domain Eukaryota; kingdom Metazoa; phylum Arthropoda; class Arachnida; order Araneae; family Eresidae; genus Stegodyphus; species Stegodyphus mimosarum. The sequence continues at coordinate 304,560 of KK121987.1, forward strand.
TGTTATTGGTATTAGTTTCTTTCGTAAATTAAAAACCAAAAACTAAAGAAAAACAGGCTTCTTTTCTAAGCTTCCTGGAAAGTCTCTTAACCTTACTTTATTAATAAACATTAATTACCTGACACCTAGATTTCGCGCCCAAATAAGCACGATGGGGTAAGAGTTTTTTTAATTGTTTTCTCATTATTCTCATTATGCATGCAAATGCTTTGTTACCCTAAACTTAATGAAAACTGTAAAGCATCGATAAGCAAAGAAATAAATTTAAATTTGAAAGAGGAAAATGTTAAAAGAAATGCTTATTTTAAGTACGGTAATTAAAACAAAAGCGCTTAAAGTTAGTAACTCGTCAAAAAAGTTCTTTAATGAATATTTGTTTTTTAATTACACACATGAAAGACCAAAGGAATTATAGCTAAATACAGGTGACATTTTTTACATAATTTTAAACCTTTTTATTCGCTAACAGTTTATAGACTTAGTATTAGAATTTTGAGTTTCCTTTAGCACAAACTGAATAATTGAACTTTTTTTAATTTGACATATAAAGCGAAATGTTTCATGCTTTTAGCTCATTTTATTTTAAAATAAAGTGGAAATTAACGAAACTCTTAACTAAAAATGGCTAAAAGCAACTATCAGAATTAAGGATAAAGAATAAAATCATGCAGCTGTTTGGGAAATATTTCAAAATGTTACAATCAATAAAGAATTTGAATAGCAAATAACGAATAACTAATATAAGAACATTAAGCTTAAGCTTTTAATCTTTCTCATCAGGGAAGCACAAATTAGTCAGGGAATTCAAAATCAAAAATATGGATGGGTTCTGAAAGAAATCCAGTCATTATTAGAGAGAAATGTAGTAATTATTGGTAATGCAAAAAGTGAAAAAAGCAAGAAATATGAACACATTATTATTATCCGTAAATGGATAAATAATAAAATATGCTAGAGCAAAACAAAATAAATGTGCAAGATAATTCATTTCTGAGGGAAAAAACTGATGAAACTGACAGAACAATGTAACTGACAAATTTGTGTTAACAGCTTGATAGGTCAGTAAATACATTGAAAATATTTTTTTAAAATTTTTAATCAACTATCATTTTTAGTTTCCTGTTCTACCAATATTTCACACTAGTTTAGACCCATTTTCTTCACACATTTTGAAATCAAAACAATAATTTGCATTAATAGTTAAATAAAAGTGAGTAAGGAATATGCGACAAAATAAATTAATTTCAGTTTGATTGCCTGCATAATTTACATGATGTTTCCAGACCATCTTCTCAATGGAAGCTTTGACTCATCATAACGTGACGTTTTTAAGACTGATTTAGTTTGGCTACCGGGCATAGTTAATGCCAGATCAACAAAAGAGTCGAACTATCTCGATGACGGATGAAATAAAGTTACATTTAATGTATTTAGAAGTTTGCATAGGTTTTGGCTTGCCTTTCGTTTAAGCACAAGATTAGGCAATCTGCAATTTGTTCAATTGATGTGGAATATATTTATATAGCATACTATTATCAAACACTATATCGACAGCTATGAAAATTATTTTAGTTTGTTCTACCACTTTTCTTTTCTTAAACGTTTGATTTTTGCTTGAATATAAAGAGATCATATTTTCAGAAATTTAATATAAAATTATGATTTTCAGTTAATATTATAAGTTGTAAGGAGTGCCTAATAGTCATAGCGATACCACTGCTTTGTGAAACAAATGATATTTTATTCAGTTTTCTTTTCAGAAATCCGTGTTACTTGTCAAAGTTAGAAATGCGTTAAATTATTTATAGAAAGGGATGTACAAGGACTTGTTTTGTTACTTTAATAACCCAATAGTCACATGCTATTTTTATCTGTAAAGGAAGAGATAAAATTGTAGATTGTTGTACAAAGTCAAGAATACTATGTGTGTCATATTTTTATCCTTCTTCATACCAGTGTTAAAAAAACAAATATGATTGTTTTTGAGGTATTCCGTAAATGAAAGGAAATTTCTCGTATTGCATCTGAACTCTAATGTTAATTGGTTTGTGAAATATTTTAAATTTTCAGGTTGGAAATGTTTTGAAAAATAATTTTATTGATAAATTTTGAAATTATCACTCCGCAATAAATTTTACGAGAAATAGTCAAGGACTTCTTGGCGGAAAAAAATAAAGGGTTGGACTCAGAATTATTCATTTAATTTCCATAATCATTTTTATCAGTCTCCTTAACATTATAATATTCATAGAATATTTAAGAACAGTTTCACATATTTTACTTGGATCTTATTTCTTTTCAAGCATGCGAGTAAATCATGCGATAGTTTATTTCGGGTACTTTTAGCCAATATCATTTAATATTCATATAATTTTATTCATTTCTACCTTGGATTTATATTAGCTTTATTACTTAATAAATTTGTTATCATTTTCTGATTCCATGAATATTAATTATTGAGTAATATCGTTCTGATGCCACAATTCTAATTGTATTGATAGCAAACCTAGGCCACAAATTTATAAAATGTACCTAATAATGTAACTTTTAAGAATTTTTTGAATTATTTATATATTTATATATATATGGCAACTTTTGGAACGACCATAAGAAATTAAAATATTTACTCATGTAAGTTGCAAAGAAATTCCAGATTAGTAACTCGTTCCTTATCTTGTTAATCGCCATTTTTTATTAAATTTTTAATGAAATCTGATCTTCTTGTTCAAGTTCTAGTTTAACATCGGAAATAATTTTGAACTAAACCATTACAATAGGCTCATTAGTTTAAAAAATTATTTTTCCAAATTGTTTCAAAATATATAGGTTTCAAATTGTAAAGCTGCATATTTAAAACGAGCTGTTCCAAACAGCAAAACCAATTAGAGACAATAAACCGTGCTATTACTCTATTCAGTCATATAATTAGGTGCACTTGGAGATTTCTGCGCTTATTAAGTAAAGGGAAGACTTAACTGTTCAAGTTGTAGCTGTAACCATTTTTTATCTGATCGGTTGTGCACAAAGTTTGCAATAATATTTCGCGCAAGCGAAGTGGAAACGGTTTTTATTCTACCGGAATAAAGAAATCCATTAAAATAATTCTACTGTGAAAAATTATTTTCTTTCATAGAGCTTTTTCTCTAAATATTATATATAAATTTAATCTATTTTTTAATTTCTTAAAAATGCGTTGCATGACAAAACTTTTCTCATTCTGGAAGTCTACCTTATATAATTCATCTCTTAAAATACTGGTTGAAATGGCTAATTTTGCTTAAAAAGCACATTTTTTATTTATCTTTATTTGATACAGTATATTTTAGCTTCACAAAGCTTTTTGTTTTCAAATCTGCGTTAATTAGAAGAGAAGGTACTGAAAATTTTGTGAAGCAGGAAGAAGAGAAGGGAGCACCTAATCTCAAGACAGTGGTTTAAAAGACCCGGAAATCAGTCAGGTAATAAGTTAAAGAAACAATTTTTAAGTTATGTTTTCAGTAAATGTTGGGGATAATAATAACAACTGAGAAAATAGATGCATCCACATACTATATTGAGCACATTCAAAAGCATGTCGGCTCTAGAGTTCAAAAGAAGTCACTAAAAATTAACTGATGTCTTTGCAGATAAGCTGCAAAATTGAAATAGGATTGCATTTCTCAGCAAAAGCTAATAATTTACAGAGTATGGAGACAGCAAGTACTGCAGTAATGTTCCAGCGATTTTCAAATGTAAAACAGTCGATTCGTGGTTCTTAGCCGGTGCGCTGTCAGCCCTTTTAGTGCAAATTTTAACAACATGCCGCAGTTGCAGTAAAATTCATGAAAAAGTCCAAAAGACTATCAAATAACTTAACGAACATAATTAAACATATGTATATAGAACTGCGTTATCAAAATTTATTTTCGGAAGGCTTAGACAGGAGAACACAGAAATCAAACAAGAACTTCAAAGTTATTCTAAGTAAACGCTGAAAGATGATATTTTTGAAAAACAGACCGTAAATTTAGGGGCATAATGACTGCTGCACAATTCAATAGAAAATTTAAAGACTAGACGAACAACACAAGGCTTTAAAGTAGCAAGCGTTCTGAAGGCTTTTCATTTACTAGATATTCTTGAACTTGTTGATATTTTTTTTGATGTGTACACATTTAAAGGTTTTTTCACACCTGGATGAAAACTGAATTAGCAAATTCATGTGTCCTTTCTTCAGATACGAATTGCCAGGAAAACAAATCGTGTGTCTAAAAGAAGACAAATGGCTAAACGTGATAATGAGGAGAATATAACATGTAAATGTCAAGTGCTTTAGGCGCGTTAGAGAATGTTATTTAGTAGAAATACACAAATTTGAACATAAAATGCCCTTTCCTGAAAATTGCATTTTACGCAGAATTTTCTCTCTTTAAAATGTTTGCTTAAAATATTATTACCAAATGCAAAGGTACGGTAAGATAGCTTCTTCGCAAGGCGCGTTTAGGGTTGTCAGAAAATGGCGAAGGAAGGCACAGTTGCCATATTTGGCCCGAAATCGCCCATTTGGCGACATTTGGAGACGGAATTGGCGATATGCCGTAGACGGATGGAAAACATTTTAGAATGAATTCCTACCAGTTTGGCCAAGAATGCTCTCAAAGGCAGGCCAAAAGCTATATAAATCCTGCCTGTACGCGGAGTAGCAGTCTAGTTGGCAATTGGTTGTCGACTGTACCGCGAGTTAGTGCATCGAGAGTGTGCATCGCTGAGGCTATCGAGTGTATGGTCGAGTACATTGCGGGTTGTAGCAAGGCGAGTATGTTGATTTCCGAGAAAGACCGAACCGAGTTGGGAACTGTACTCTAGTGTTTTGTCGTGAAGCTGTCTTCACCGTTATAGCTTGAACGCCTGAAGGCTACGTTGCTGATAGTTTCAGCGTGTTTATAGTAGTTTTTCGACAACTGTAAACGTGTTATTTAGAGCTGTCCTGAGTAACACTGGCTAAATAAATTGTGTCTTGATTCTTCATCAAGTTCTGTCGTTAATCATTCCAAATCCACAAATCCCCCGTAAGAAAGCAACAATATCATCATTCTAGTTCTATAAAACTCTGCGCGTTTTCATCTTTACATTGCTTTTCAGTGCATGTACTTAAAGACATTCAATTGTGTGGGCAGGTATCTAATAATCGTCACTGAAAACCATGGAATTAGCCTTCGATCATCTCTAAAGCTTTTGTTTATTAAAGTATGTGTTAAATAAAGACTAGAAGGAAGTATTTAGCTTATTTCAATGCATTTTGTTTTTAAATTTCTGAATAAAAAATATCTTAAAATAATAATGATTGATTTCAAATATCGGTTGTCTATTTGTAAAATTTATGAAAAGTAAAGCTTTCATGAACTTTCATGATATGATTAAAATGTTTGGGCATTATTTTTCTTAAAAATGTGATCCGAAAGTATTCGCATAGCTTAAAATGGAATAGTCTTTGAAACCTAGAGGCGATAATCTTAAAATGGTATCATGAAAGTTGGGCCCACGGCCTATTTTTCAAGAGGTATTCATACTTAAAATCAGTTTAAAACGATCTTTATACATACATCGTGTATGCAAAAATACTAATTTTAAAAGATTGTGAAATGATTTATTGTGAAATGATTTATAGTTATGCTGCCTTTTGAATCTCTATTTCATAGGAAAATAAACTTCCTATAAGAATAATTATTGGCTTGCGAGTTTTGGGAAAGAAATAAAAAAGTTGCAATTGGATTTATGTTGTTATAATCAAATCAAAATAATTTAAATTGCTTCCATTTTCTTTCTCTGGTGTATAGTAATTAATTATTTTGTCTGTAAGTGTAAAGACCATTTTGTCAGTTTAAACATTTGTTTTTACGCGACAAAACTTGCAGTGACCTGGGATAAACATTTCCCTAAATGTTTTTCCCTTTGTGTTTGAAAATGTTCGTTGTACATTTTGGGATACGATATTAATATTTATATAAATATTCATATAAATATTAGTGAGAAAAGGTTAGCTAAACGAAAAAGAAACAACCAAAGCTATATGCTTTAAATGAAGAATGCTAGATTTATTTCCTTTGAACAATGTTACTCCGTGATTATACCGGATAAAATAGAGTGAACTTTAAACATGATTGCACGTTCAGGATGTGTATTTTACCAACAATTTTATAATTTTAGTTTATAATTAAATTTTTTTAAACATTTTAAAGGTAATTCCATTTTGAAGGCATTGCATAGAATTAAAACAAAAGTAGAAATAAATGAACATTTTCGATGGCGAAATTTCTAAGCTACAGACGTAGAAGCCCAGATTAGACTTATTGTAGCACTAAATCTTTATAAATTACAGTTTTAGATTACTAATCTAGAACGATATTAATCTCATTAATCGCTGAAAAGAATTCAGAGAAGGGCAATAAAAGTCTTTCAAGCTTTAACTAATAATGCGTTTGATAATATATTATTTTCTTTAAGACCGTTTCCTCGTATTGCCATAAAATGCGAGACGGCAATTAAGCCTTAGATAGTGAAACAAATTACTCGAACTGTTTGACCAAATTACCGAAAGTGTTACTCAAGCGCGCCAGATATTCTGTAAACAATGTTATGTAAGTCTGAAAAATAGTTTCCACCGAATAATCTGGGCACTGAATTTGTTATCATATAGCATAAAATGTAGGTGTGTGTTTTATGTTTTTTTCATTTTGGAAAGGAATTATTTATAAGAAGAAGTTTAAAAAGTGTTTTATGTTGATATTTTTCAATGTTAAAAAATAAATAAATACTTGATGGTTCATTCGTAAAGCACATCATTGAAAATATGCACTCGCGCTTCATTTTAAAATTTTCAACAACTATTAAATATATTTTGAAAAAAGTTGAAAATTGCATTTTTCTTCTTGTAGGTTTCTCTAATTAATGCATTACTGTTATATTGAGCGTCAATTCATTTTTTTATACGCAGTATAAACTGCAAATTTTTCAGAGAAGAATTTTTGATACACTCATTTTTATATATTTAGATGCGAAATTTCACTCAATTTATAATAACCAATAGATATAATTATATCTTTCTTCCTGTCCTCATGAAGAAAGTATTATTTAGGCTAACTGATGTTTAAATACTTCTCATGAAATATCGCACATATTGGCTTAATTAGAGCATGGGTAACATATTCTTCTGCTTATAAGAGCTCTCAAATGAAATCGAACTGCGAAAGGGTCTTCTGTTGATCTAGCAAACGGTCTGAACAAGTTTTTCTGTACAACAGAAATTCAATAATACACTCACTTCCAAAAGTTAAGCACGGAGAGAAAAATGCTAATTTCAGGAAGCCAATCAGAATTGAAGAGGCTGCAATTCGCTGCAGAGGTAGATGGAAGTATGCAAATATGTTAGATAACAATCAATCGCGGTTTCATGTCAAGAAATATGCAAAAAAGACAGTATTATAAGAAGCCAGCTTTATGAAGGGTTACAGAAGTTGATATTTAGTGCTAATAGAAGATGTTTAAAATTTTCGTACAATTTGTTTTAAAGACATAAGTGTTTCTATGATTTCCAGAAGACGAGTGAAAGATTCTGAGCGCTGGCGTGCTGTGGGGCACATTGAAGCAGGGCAGTCGATCACAGATGTTGCTCTTTTCTTCAGCGTTCCTCATTTTGTAATTTCACGTGAAACAATTCCAAACCCCACAGACAGTTGTCCGAAGGCCCGTAGCCGGTCGCCCAGGGGTTACAACCCTCGCGGAAGTTCGATATATTGCTATTGTAGCCAAACGGAATCGCAGAGCGACCTCCACACGTGTGACATCTATGGTTACAGCGTCCATTGGTAAGGCGACATCTGCAGTTACTGTGCGCCGAAGATTAGATATGAGTGGACTGTACGCCTGGGTACCTCGAGTTTGTGTTCCTCTATCAGTCCAATCAAGAGGGGCTCGATTACAGTGGTGCCGGGAACATGTCAATTGGAATGTGTCTGACTGGGGCAATGCCATGTTTACTGATGAGTCAAGATTTGCTCTGGAGCCAGATGACAAGCGTATAAGGATATGGCGTGAACAACGAACACGCAATCAGTCCCAAAACATCACCGAACATCACGCATTCCGAGGCGGAAGCATTATACAGGGATTTCATTAAGATATTGCACCGAACTGCACATCTTTAACCGGAGTTCTTTGACGGCTGTCTGGTATCAAGATGAAGTCCTAGAGCCCATTGTGAGATTGTACGCTGCAGCAGTTGGCCCTACTTTTGTTTTAATGGACGATATACGCACGTCCCCATAGAGCTAACATCGTCGATGACTACCTGGAGAGTGAAGGGATTGCGCGTACGGCGTGGCCAGCATATTCGCCCACCTTAATCCCAATGAAAATCTTTGGGAAGCTCTCGGACGTGATGTATCTTCATGTTTCTCACCTCCAGCCACTCTTATTGAGCTGGAAACTGCTCTACAAGGAGAGTGTCGATTGCTTAATTCTGCGGTGGTTGACCACTTAATTGAAAGCATGGTCACAAGGTGTAAACTTTGTATACAGATGAGGGGGCATCACATACCCTATTAATGTCCTTTTTTTCATTTTATGCTGTTTATTTTCACTTTATACATAATTCTGTTAAAGTAAATTCTGTACGCCATTATCTGATAACTTACAAAAATTTAATATTGTTTTCCTTTCTGTATGTAATGATTGATTTTGTTTTATGCATAAATATATATGCTACTTTCCTGCTGCATTTTATGAATTTTGTGTCAATCAAAGCAATATTTGTTGATTTTTTTTTGCATTTTACATCTTCGTGCTTAACTTTCGGAAGTGAGTGCATTTTAGTAGATATTAGGAGAGTCTGTCATCAGTTTTCTAGGGCAGCGGAAACATTTATGTCAGTTGTTGTAATAGAAATTGTTTTTGTGCCCTTATTAACTTAAAGGTATTAACAGCGCAGTACAAATATTGACCAAAGAGTCATACTAAAACGACTGACCGAAGATTGACCAAGATGAACCATATATGCTCATAACACTTAAAACTGTGATTTTGGTCTTTAAGATGGCCGACAAATTTTTACATAGAAACAAAAGCTATGTTTAATTAAGTATCTATAACAGATATTAGATCAACATTGCAAACCACGCATACAGGTATCTCGACTTTAAGCAATTAGAAACGGAGAATAGGTTTATGTTGGGTGCCTGTTACAGAACAAACAAGAATACGAATCACACAGGTTGGTAGCTCAAATTAATGTTATGGTTCTACAAATAGCATTGAATTATTGAGTAGATTATTTAAGAAGGCGTTAATAATCATGAACACATTACACAAGCAATACATTTCGTACTTTAAATGGAAATTTGTTTAGAAGCTTGTTTTCTTACTGGTTTGTTACTTTCCTATGGATTATTGAGACCTTTTTAAAAAGACATACTTATATTGCGTTACAAATTAAGTTATAAGGTATTTCTCCCGCCTTCTTAGCATACCTTCGTGGTGTAATGGTCAGCACGTTCCGCGCGTATTCGAGAGGTCCGAGGTTTGAGTCCCAGTTCGGGCGCCACTGTAGAGACATTAGGTATTTTTGATTCGGAGCAATGCCCTCTCCGGGACGCGAACATCGGTCATCTCGAATACGCGCCGAGTGGGCTGATCATTACACCAGGAAGGCATGCTAAGAAGGCAGGGGAACTACTTTATAAATTCTTACGTTAATATTCGGAGCTTAGACTCTTCGAAGGTAAGACTTTCCTGTCCTGGTTAAGTGTATGTTCATTTAAAGACCTGTTTTCCCCTTTCTATTAATATTAATATTTTTCCATGGTAATAGAATTTCAACAGACGGAAAACTCTAAACTTTTCTTGGAAGGTTATTTTTCCAATAAGACTGAACTTCGTCCATGATATTGGGCATTTATTAAAGTATGTTAACGTAAATCCTTATACATATTTCTTTTTCAGAATTAGATCCAAGTTATGACAAACATTAAATATGCCTATAGCTTTACCCTTTAAACAAAATTCAGCGCAGCTGTTGCGTTACTTTAAGAATAACAGAATGCGTTACTTTAGAACAGAATGCGTTACTTTAAGAATAATCAGTTCATCCCTCGAAATGCAATGTAATTCTGCAGTTGAATTTAACAACAAACATTATTATGCTTCTTTATCGCTCCAGTAGTCAAAGGCTTAGGATCTCTGTTAGATTAAGGCAAGTTAATTTACATTTTTGACCTAAATAGCATTTTTATTCTTCGTTTTCTCAGGAACGTGTTATTTTTATTAATTTTGAGCATTTTGTCTTATACTTAGTTTACTGAATGCCAGAGATTTTAAAAAATAAACAATAGAAAGAAGATATGAAGTGTTACTTCTATAATTTATACATGCCAATCGTTATGTTGACTTTGTATATGGATTCGTACCGTAGGTCGTTCTACATTCGAAATGCGAAAAATGTCGATACAAGCAATGAAATCGAAACTTAACCAAAACACTTTTTTCCAACGGAAATATTTCTAACTCTTATTATAATAAACGAAATTGGCTTTTCAACCAACCTTCAATTTTTAAATGCAATAAATAATCATAAAACAAACGCAATCTTTTGTTTCTTTTAATAGAAAAAATTTTGATGAAAATATTTGAAATAGTATGACATTCAAAAACTTTCGATGGGCTTTAAGTTATTTAAGATAAATTTGAGATATCGAAACCTAGAAAACCTGGATATGCTTTTATCAATTGATTGATGCGTTTAAAATTAGATTCCGTTTCTTTTTCTCTATGTAGTTTATTCTCTTTATATTTTACATTTTTATTTCTGTTTATATATTCATACATTTTATTTAGTTTCTCCTTATATAGTTATTATTTAGTTATAGGATTTCAGCAGATAAAAAAACTCTAAATTTTGCGTTATGGGAGTGAGATCTACAGTAAAAATAAATTTCCGAATTTGAGTTGCCGAAAAGCCAACATACGATCGTAATGTGAAATAAAAAACTTGGGGGGGGGAGGAAGTTATACAAATGTACTTTTGAAACAAAATATTTAAATTCTTAGTATATGGCATCCGTTACTCGTTTTGGTTTTGCACACAATATTTCTTCCTAAGAAAGATTTTATCTTTCAATGAGTCCTGAAAGATTAATTTTTCTTGCTTTTCTCTTCAGTTGTGTTTAACATAGGTTTTTTTTTCATAGTTGTCGATTTTTTATGGAACAAGGAGGAGAAAAGTTTTCGTTTAAGCTGCTTAGGTGATAGATTACGAATAATTCAGACAATATTGAACGACGTAAAATGAAACGAGAACTCTTCCTCTGTGGTTCCTATTACATTCAATCTGTCTTACACCTTGTTATCCCATACTTTCAAAATATTCACTGTTCAGTTTGGATGATTTCCAGGAATAAGAAATAGATTTCTCTCCTTCTTTATTAAAAATATTTAGATCTTTGCCCGGTGATATTTTAGAATTAATATTTTTTTTTAGAGAGGTGCATTTATGCTAATGAAAGATACGTTAACGTTACTTTTATCTTTTACAATTCCGTTTTACGAACCTTTAACTGAGATTTACTGTGAAATTAACTATACGTCTTATCTTTAATGAAAGAAATTAATCTTAACCGCAAAAGTTTCTAACATATAATAAAAAATATTTAACTTCCAGAGTTAAACGCTTCCGATACTTGATTTAGCAAATAAAACTCTGCATGTTCAAAATTTATGTAATTTTTTAAAGAAATTTTCCTTGAATTTTCATTAACCCCTTTATGCTACAATTTGCTTGAAGATTCGATTTTAAGAAATACAATTACTTAGAGACCAATCAACTCCAACTAGAATCAACAATGTAAAAAAGAGAAATTAATTTCTAAAAAAGATTTAAAACATAAAAATAAATTTAAGCTAGCAAACATAGGTAGATAGATTATAATAACTAATTTATAGGAAGGTATATTTATGTACCTTTACATTAATTTATGG
>KK121987.1:317653-340056 GCA_000611955.2 Stegodyphus mimosarum
GGATAACGCCCGACCCCACAGTGCTTGCATCTGCCAACATGCTGTGCAAGTTATACAGTTGCTTCCCTGGCCACCGTACTCTCCTGACTTGTTACCAATCGAACATGTGTAGGATGTGATTGGACGCCGTTTGCAGACTCTGCCCCTGCCTCGTTCAGAAGACGAACTGTGGCAAATGGTTGAAAGAGAAAGGAGTGCCATCAATCAGGACCCCATCCGCATTCTTATTGACTCTATGCCTAGACGTGTTTCTTCGTGCATCGCTGTCCGCGGTGGTCCTACATCCTACTGAGCCAAGAAAAATAATATCACATTAAGCGTGAAAAAAGAAGTAAACGAAAAGAAATTCCCTCAACTCTATACAGACGGTTCCGGCGTAGAAGAAGGTAAAGGCAGCGCAGTCAAAATCTACATAGATCCCAATTCGACAACAGAACAAAAGTTCCACCTAGATCAACAAAATAGTGTATTCCAAGCGGAATCAGTAGCGCTCCTCCAAGCAATAAAATACAGCATCACAAACTCCCTAAAAACAGCATATATCTTTACAGACAGTCTTTCAGCGATGCATGCCATCGCAAACCCGCACCACCGATCAAAATTAATCCAAGAGATTACAGAAAGAACTTCAGCATCACAAAATCAACACTTCTTTGTCACTTGGTTGAAGGCACACCCAGGAACAAAAGGCAAGCCAAAGAAGCAACTAGGGGTCAAAATGCACAAAACTTATCAGTACCATGGCCTAGCTCGCACCTTAAAAAAATCATAAGCAACAAATCTAAAACTGAATGGCAGAACTGGTGGGACAACCCCGAACAAGGAAGAAGGACTTATCAATTGTTCCCAAAAATAGGCACTGCACCCAGTGTAATAGCAAGAAAAATAACGTGGTTCTTATCAGGGCATGGCCCTTTTCCCACGTACTTTTATACAAGGAACTTAGCTAGATCAGACCAGTGTGTATGCGGAGAAAGAGGCAGTCCCGAACATTATTTATTTAAATGCTCCCTCACAGCTGAACATCATTTAAAAGTCCCAAATTCAGAAAGTGAAATGACCCCTTTCATAAGATATGCTACCAAGAACAACCATCTCAGAAAAAAAATCATAAATATAATGAACTTCCTGTCCACAAGAGGCACTGAGTTATGCAGCACAGCATAGAATAATATAACATAGCTATTACTTAAAATATTGTATGTAAGCAGACCTGGAGCTGTCCTCCATAGCATGTAAGTGCGAAAGACAAAAGACACCAACTGTGAAAACATCAATGTATATTTAATGGAAAAAGAAAGGCACTAACTGCGGTATCGTACCAATACAAAGCATTACAAGCAACGCCTGGCAAAGTCTTCTGTGAGCCCAGTGAGGTGTAATTATCTGGATAATTAGTGTGCCTGGACAATACCCACATTGCCAATGGTTAAACAATGGGTGTCCACCACACTTCACCATATCCATATCCATATCCTACTGAGCCGACGCCGTTCTCGCTCTGTTTTCTGACTATCATTTTGGAATAAAGATCACTTATTGCTGCTTGCTGTCTCTGTCTGTTTTCAAAATTTCATCACTTTCTGGCCACTCCTTCTTGGTGTTGCATTTTCAGTGTCGAGCAGTGTAAAATGGTGAAAAAACATACTGGAAGCTTAAAGATGATTTCGTAAAAAATAACGTAATTCCGTAAGATATGAGCCAGGTTTTCAAAAGATTGCTTGTAAACTAAAAAATGAGACCATTAATACATGTAATAAATGTATGAATGACCACTGTATTTCTTTTTGCTAAGACTATCTGTATTTTAAGGCTGCACTACGATTCGCTTCTGAGGGAAACATTAATCATTATTTCGATTTTACTCTGAAGCGAAAAGTACGTTTTATGACCAAAGATTCAGCTACTTTTCTTTTTAAATAAGTGAAACTGTAATTCAAAGTTTGGCTATTTTATTCAGACTTGGTAGTAATAACTAAAATAATGTATGCTGGTTATTGCTAAAAGAGCAGGGATTTTAATGACTCACCAATTGGGATACTTAGATAATTGGGATACTTTGATCCTGGTAATTACACTGCTGGCCACCCAAATTGCAACACCAAGAAAGACAAGAGATATCACAACAAAATTTACTTAGTGGATAACATGTTGACTAAGTATCAAATGATTAAATTTATAGAATTCTGGGAAGTGTGGTTCCTTCCAGAATCAGTAGCAAGAGTAGCCGCCATTGTTGGAGATCATCGCTGCTACACGCCCCGGCATTGATTCAAAGAAACTTTGGATGTGTTCTTGAGGTACAGCAGACCAAGCAGCTTCCACATGTTGCCAAAGTTGATCTGGTGTAGCTGCGTGGAATGTAATCTGGGTCAATCGTTCCGCAACCATGGACCACATGTTTCCTATCGGCGGAAGATTCGGAGAGCGAGCCGGCCAGGGAAGCAATTCAATCTGGCGATTGACGAAGAACCCTTGGACAATGTGTGGTCGCGCATTATCCTGTTGCAATATGGCTGCCGGCAAGCCCTGAAGGTAAGGAAGGACATCTGGCTCCAACACCTTGCATGTTGTAAATTTCATGTTATTTGCATGCTTCCTTCAGGGTGCTGCATTTACGGTGGCCAGCAGTGTATTAGTCGCCCAAATTTCGTAGATTATAGAATTTTTAATCGAAATACAATAGATGAAACATTTCTTTTATTCTACATTCAAAGTTTAATTCTTCAGTCAGTTTTAGAGTATCATATGCACTACACATATGAATATACGAGTTAGAAACCAACAAAGAAACAAGCTGACAATTTCGAAACTGGCTCTTTCGTCCTTTTTTGTCATTAAGGATACATGCATAACTAATATATCTGTTTAAGTTAAGAATAAAAAGTTTAACATAAAATAATAAGGTATTGCAGCAGAAAAACAGCCATATTCAAGTAAATTACAGCTGAAAACAAGAAAATTCAAACAGAAACGGATTATTCAAATATGTATAAGTTAGCAGCATGGAAAACAGCAGCTTTTACTTTAAATATTTTAATAAGCATCTAATGTATGATCTGCTGTTTGATGTTTTTTGTGTTCTTGAGAATAATACCTAATAGAAAACAGGATTGCCTACCAAAGGAGATAGAGACACGTGAAACATAAATATTAATGGGTGCTTTCCAGGTGGTTTATAAAACAGATATGACATGTGAGGAAAAACACTTAAAATGAAAAATATGTGATTAACTTGACCAATATAAACTGCTGTTTAATTCCAGTAGAGCCTACTTGGCAATTTATTTAGGTCGGCAGGTCTTGGCTTCAGTTTCACGCGGTACTTCATATAAATGCTATCCGGGACATTCCGCCACATTCCTGTTCTCGTTCTAGTCTTCGATAGCTATATTCCGTATCAGAATTCCGTGCATCAAATCGTCGCACCACGTTGGAGAAAATCACGGTTACTGACCACGCTGTTAACTAGGGCGATACTCACCCCGAATAAGCACATAGGAAGGATACAGAGTATTGGCTTCTACTTCGAGATTATATAACGTTAACCTGTCCTGAAAGGAGGCATGCAAATTTACCAACATCATCCAAATAATTATAATGTAATTAATAATCCATTTCTCTGAATAAACGCAGACTTGCATCTAGATTGTATTATTTTGTTAAAACAGTGCTTACTGCTGTTCTATCACCCTCAGTAAATATTTAATTTGCTTAAAGCTAGTATCATTTTATACTTTTACATAAATCAAAGATTGGAAATAAAACAAAGCCAGAGAATTAAATCATTTTTATACTCTGTTTATTGAGCGTTTATAAACTTCAAGATGTCTCAGCGTTTCGTATATTCTCTAGTTTAATAAGAGATAAAAGGAACTTAGAGTTATGGTTATAATTATATGCATAGCTATAAAAAATTTACTTATAATACTTTTATTGAGAACAACTTAAATAGTATCGAAACGATATTATTTTAACTTTTTTTATCGCAAAAAAAAATTAGAATATCTTATAGCAGTGGCACATTTCGTTTCTTATTATTTGTTATTTTCAGATAATTATTTGCTTCTGATATAGAAAACATTATACAGGAAAATAAACGATCTACAAAATGAAAAATGGGAAAGCGTGTGATTTACTAACATACAGTTGCTTAAGGATATTTAGAGAACTGCAATCAGATTACTCCATTTTCTTTTTAAACTTGAATCTAATAGCTTTTATTTTTTCCAAGAGGTTTCAGAAAACTGAGAAGTGGCAATGTTTTAGAGCTAAAGTGAAGAAAAATGTATATTTCAATCTTGAGCATTTGCATTACACTACCCGCATTTGTACTCGACTGCTAGATACACGGAAACCAACTAATTGGCATAAGTCGTTATTGAAATGATTTGTTGGATGTCAGATAACTAAACACTAAGCATAGCTGGAGTCGGTAAAACATTTTATTATATCAAAGCATGAGTAGTCTATCTGATTTGGAAGAGAAGCTTTCACCGAGTCTTCTCTAAGTGCAAGTGGCTTTTATAAAGTTCTTATGCGATAAAACACACAAAAACTTCTATACAGCAACCTGTTTCTCTGTCCAACATCAAAATCGATATACAACAGCAAGTGCCTCTTATTCAAGCCATTGACAGTTACTAATGAAGCCGCATAATGCATCTCAGGCATAAATATTACATTGAATTAAGCATGAACAAGTTATAATTGCATAAGCTGTATAAGCGCTTATCATTCTCAAATTCTGTATTGTAAACTCATGTAACGATATATCTATCAAAACATGAAATTTTCTTCGAAACTCTGCGCTCCAGGTCAGGAAATAAAACTTTCCTTTTTAAATGGTTTCATAGTTGTACAACGTGCAGAGTTTTATATGAACATACAATAAACCATACACGAATTCTTTCTGTGTTATATGTATTCGTTATAAATCTTGTTCCCTGAGATTTACACTATTAGATTTTCCATAGATATCATGTCGCTATCTTTTCCTCCTTGAACAAAGAACATATTTGCGACCTTCAAACCACTGAAAAAGAAACATTTCTAGATAGTGCTGAAAGTAATTAATTATCCCATTTGTTGAAGAGTTAAAATAACAAATTTCCTTTATTTCTGTTACCATTGTATTTCTTTATCGTTTGACACTGGAAACGAATCTAACCGAATTTATATTATTGTTCATCATTTATCTAAGTTCATGTACTCATCATTTATCTAACAGTCAGTACTGTCTCAGACATCGCATCAGAAAAGTACATAATCATTAATCGATCCGACAATACTAATGGCAAAATCGAATCAGTTGCTGTGGGTCATCAAGTACGAGTATGTCATATTCCGTTAATTTTATTCTTTCCTTATCCGAGCTTCGAATTTAGATTGTACAATGTCTGTTTAACTCCTATTTTTTTGTTGTTTTAAAGGTTCAGTAGGAGTTATTCGATGATAACAATGTATCATATCTTTGCTTCTGAATCAATTTACAAAATCGGCAAATAAAACATAACTTTTTACTTCCTTGTACGAAGTAAAAAGGAAGTATTGTAATCGCGAAAAATTTCGGGTATCGTATTTCAACGAAAATATCTATTTTGACAGCTATCGAATGCAATTTAACGATGTTTCTGAGTGACATCTGTACATAAAAACAAAATAAAAGACTCTTTTTCTCCAAAAAAATTATAAAACTGATTTAAAATGGATTCTGAAGAGATTTTTTCTTGGCGTCTGTGCGTACGTACGAATGGATGAATGTATCTCGCATAACTCAAAAACGAGTAGCCTCAGAATGTTGAACTTTTGTACATAGGACTGCTATAACATGTAGATGTGCACCTCCTATTTTGGTTGCAATCGGCCACACCAAAACTATATGAATTTATATATATATATCCACTCTGTTACTCGCCTCAGTGAGCTCAGTTTTTTTTGTTCTTATATGTTGGTAAATTGCGCATTGTTTGCTTTAAAAATGATTGAATTATGCTGTTCTTATCTTCCAGTTAAGGATTTTATTCCTTTAACAAATCTGTATGCAAGTTTTGTAGAATTATCAACAATTTAAAAGTTGTTTTAAGCTATGCTAAGCCGAATCATTTTTCTTGCGGCGGACATATTTTTTTACATTTGAAACTTAGAAGAATATTGGATTTGTTGCCAATCTAGAGAAACTAAGCTTCGCAAGAACAAAGATAAAGCCTTCTTTTATTATTCCGAATTAAAACATGCTTAATCCATTCTGTTATTCGAGGAAATAAGTGTTTAAGATTTACTTCCTAATTTTTAATATAGATATTTTGAGTACGTATTTTTGCTTTGTCGCGAAGTGAGAAATGAATGAATTGAATGAAAAATACTGAATCGTCTGTGAAACATTGTTTCTTTCTTTTTTTTTGTTTGTTTAATTTCTTTTGCACATCATTTTAGATTTATTATAGTATTTGAATAGAACATGTGGCAACGATTAGGTAATTCTCCAGATGATATACATAATTTTTATGCATTCTGATAAGTTATAAAATGAATGAGATGTAACGCTGTTAAGTGAAGCTAGTCTCAGAGTATTGCTGTCGTAAAAAAATATAGTGAATTTTTTTACGATAGAATACACATTTTAAGAGTGTATTTATTCTATTGTTGTTTATGCGCTATCAATGAAGTAGACTTAATTCAATCCAATAAGTTTAAATGAAATGCAAAATGCGTATAATTTAATATTCCGTCCAAGGAAGTCATGTGTACACATCAGATTTTTTTAATATAATGTTTAACATGCTTATTTCTGAGTTCTCTTTTAGCACATGCACAAATGTATAAACACAAGATCACAATGCTAGACTTTTGACTACAAATTTTTAAAGATTTTCTTTAAAATGATAGCTTATTTCCACAACAGCTTATGGTGGTGCATATGATGACCTTTCGAAAGTTTACTGAATAAATAAGACTAAACAGGCAAACCAGGAGGAAGAGAAAAATCACTGAGACTAAAATCACACACTAAACTTTCATGATTTTTAAAAAATGGAATCATAAATAATGATTCAAAATAATCTTTTTGGATCAAAACACTGGTTTTGTAATTATTTAGAAAATTTATAATTTTATAATAAATTTACTTTTATCACTTTAAAATGCTTTATTTAAAGTTTTATAAAATTATTTTTAATATGTGCAACACATATACATTTCAGTGCTATTCTGAAATACTTGTTACATATTTTATTCAGGAACAATGAAATTTTTTCAAGCTAGGCAACATTTATAGGGTTCTAATTGCGTAGAAATTAAATCAAAGTCCTGGCTCCATGAGAGTGATAAATGAGTTATCGCTCCATCTAAAACATTATGACAAAGTCTTGAGAAGGCTTTAAATAACCTTTTCATTTAATCTTGAACTCAAGTAAAAAGCACAACTCGGGCTTATAATCAAAACACCGCCACTTGGAGGCATTTTAGATAACATAAGTTGAAGTTTCAAAATCAAGGTAACGCATTCTAAGCGGCCTACTTAGACTGGCTCAATAGTTTAATAGTCCTCTTTTTAATGTCGGCTAGCAAAATGGCTAAAGCCGTAACATTTCCCGGCGATATAACATAAACTACAGGGGACGCTCCCAATAGCTCCAAACAAAAAAATTAAAAACTCTCGAATTAAATATTCAGGCAATTAATTTGCCTCCTGATTAGGACTACGGAAAAGGATAATGCATAATAAAGGTTGAAATCATAATAACTTGTTAATTAACATAAAATGTTCTACAAATAAAAAAAACTGAGAAAAGGGTTTACAAACACAAATTAGCAATAGAATAGTAATAAAAAAGTAAGCAATAAAAGCAGAATATGAGTACAATTCTAGCCAAATACATTTGTTTACTAGTTTTATTGGAAGATGGAATGTTCTGTTTTCCTCTTTATCAAAGAATGTACTTGAAATTATTTTATAAAAGATTTCGGTATCACAAATTATGTTGTTTTTATATAGAATCAAGTCAAAATGAAGAAAATTACGTACATTAATTAGTTAGTATTAGATCACACATACATTTTATATACATATAATTGTTAAAATTGAAGCCAGAGTTGGGAAATTAGGAATACAGAGAAGATCTTTATAATTCAGATTAAACGCTTGGTAACAATGTTCGCTGTAAAACCAAAAAGTTTCATTCAGAGAAGCTTTTCATTCACTTTCATTCTGCTAACACTCCTTAGGGCGCAAGGTATTTCGGAACACTTTCGGGCGCATTGAGCCTAAGAGGCACTTCTTGACTTACTAAACATTTTTTTAATACATAAAAAGTTTCTTCTTACGAAAATCAAATGCTGTCCATTATTATTAAGCTTCCACAAGTTATACAAATACTTGAGAGACAATAAAACAATTTTATAGTCTTAAAAGGAAAGTATTTATATTAAACAAATTTGTAAAATAACTTTTATAAAGTTGTTGTACAAGACTAATTATAGATTTAAATTTGAACTAGAACATAAGTATAGTCTCTCATTCCTCTGATTCATTAGGAGATATCTGTTCTTCTATTTCTTTATTAGAGCACGGAGGATACATGAAAGTGGTAGATTGCTATGTGACACTTTTTGCACTCATATTAGTTTAATGTTCTCTTACAAGGGGCATCACAATAAACTTCAGACTTCGTTGAGCAAGCTGTCCAAGCACACGTTCATTATACAGTTGTTTTATGAACAACCTTCTTTTAATAGCAGTGTACCCATTACCTAAATGTATGATCTGAAAACTAAATGAAAGAATGTTTAACATTGTAAAAAAGATTACCATGGGCCACCGTTTTACTTTCCGAGACATATTATACGAACCGCATATGTTATATACAATATCTACTCCTAACTTGGTTTAATTGTAGAAACTTATTATTTCCGGTTTCTGTTTTTCGCAGTAGAATGATCAATAGCTTGATCATCATGCAAGAAGATGATACAAGAAGGACATTTCTGTTTTGTCTTGGAACGTAGGGCACGAAAATACACTAATATCCATAAATTAAGGATAATGCAAAATCAGGCAAACGAATAGTTAGAAGCAAAACAATTTTCACTTATATGAAAAGCTTATTTATTAAACAAAAGGTAAAGAGCAAAAAAAGATGCTATATGTTTGATATTATTAAAAAATTACCGATTTTTTCTCCCTGGAGCAAATTACAAAAAAACTATTTACAAAAAACCAATATTACATGGTTGGTATGATTGTTAATACATTGTATGTCTCCCAAACGATGCAATACAATCCTCACATTGCCTAGGCATGCTATCAAATTATCGATCTGATCTTGGGGCCAAATCAAATTATCGATCTGATCTTGATATTACGCCACTCAAAAAGCAATGCTCTCCGAAGTTCCGGTAGACATGTAAGAGGAGGTTGACGGGCTGCAACTCGTCGGCCAAGCATGTCCCACACGTGCTCTACTGGATTAAAGTCCGGTGAGAATGCTGGCCGGTCCATACGGGTGAAATCCTCCGATTGAAGGCATTCGCTACGATGTTTGCACGGTGAGGACGGGCGTTGTCATCCATAAACACAAATTGTGCGCCCATGGCGCCCCGAAACAAACGTACATGTTGTTCCAGAATGACGTCCCGATAGATTTGGCTTGTCATGGTTCCAATCTGAACATTCAGGTCAGTTCTGGAACGCAGAATAATTCCACCCCAAACGAGCACTTCTGCACCACCGTAACGTTGTCTTGCAATGATGTTTTCTTGGTGGTAACGGGTACCTGGAGCTCTCCATATGAAAGTCCGGCGAGAATGAGACTGCACGCTAAACCTGGACTCGTCGGAAAACATCACACAAGCCCACTGTTACGGTGTCCACAATGCATGCTCTCTACTCCAGGCTAACCGCAAGCGACAGTGAGTTGCAGTAAGTGGAACGCATCTGACAGGTCTACAAGCATATAGACCAATCTGCTCTAAGCGTCTGTACACGGTCTGCCTTGAAATGGTACCAGTGGCTGAAGAGAGCTGACGAGACAGGTCTGAGGTTGTGCTCCGCCTGTTTCTTTTGGCAGTAACTGCCGAATAACGGTCCTCATTCGGCGTTGTAACTCTGGGGCGACCTGCGCTGTAACGTTTACTCACATTACCCTCATCTTGGAATCGTTGCCAAAGCCTGGAGATGACACTCTGGCCAATTCCAAGTTCCTCTGATACTTCCGGTTGGGTACGCTCACATTCCAGACGACCGATAATTCTACCACGTAAAAAATCAGCCAAACGCGTCCTTTGTGACATAACTATTCGCTTATTGCACTGAAATGCTTATAAAGCGCCTGCGAACAATTTTACTTCTTTGCCTGTATTCCTTATATATCACTCTCTTACACTCTCGTCATTGTGACATACCATCGGTGTCATCTGGTTACTTCCTGAAATTTGCATATGATTCTTGAAGATGTGTGTAGTGATTTTACAGGTGATATATTTATTTTAGAGTTCGATTTCCACGTGACTCTGAATTATCCTTAATTTATGGACATGAGTGTATTACCATCACTACTGAACCTAAATTTTTTGGAATATTGTGATTTGGCTTTGTACCAAATATAAGTCAGTATTTTCTTCAATGCCGTCTTCTTCGCTTCCCTCTTACTCTGCCTCTGATCCCTCTTCACGTTCCTCCACACCATCTTCTGAAATACTAATTCTGAAATTCAGCTTCATCAATATACACTGGTGTGCAAAAATTAAGGACGAGACGGTTTTTTCAATATAACTTTGTACAAAAGCTTTCCAAATCACCACATTTAATACCGTAAGATCCCCAATACGTAAGGACATGAGTAATGTAAGCAACACTTACTAAACGAGAAATCAGAGGGATAAAAAGAAGCTTTATTGAAAATGTAGCATGGAGCGCAATGCGACTGAAGGCCGAAACATCCCTGTGATGGGTGTCCAGCAAGAAACATCCGGTCTTTAATAGGGGATATGATCTCCCCTGACTTCTAGGCAGGTTTCACATCATTTGTGCATGCTCGATATGTGGTTGTTAATGAGCTGTTGAGACATTGCTGCTCGTTCCTCTTGTAGCACCAATCGCAGTTTCGGAATCGTTACTGGCGATAAGTTACGTGCTGCCACGGGTCTCCCTAGTAAGTTCCGTACATGCTTGACGGGATTTAGATCCAGAGACCTTGCCGACCAATCCATGTGTTCAATATCTTCACTCTCCAACAGCTCTTCGACAGTAACTGTGCGATGAGGTGGAGCGTTGTCGTCCATGAAGAGGAACTGAGGACCCATAGCCCTTGTGAAAAGACGCATGTAAAGAAGAAGAACCTCGTTACAATAGCAGTCCCAGGTGACGAACTTTCTTGGGAGATATGAAGGTCGGTCCGGCTACCAAGCATTATGTCTGCTCGAACGAGAACTCCGCGACCTCCAAAACAGTCCCTTTTGATGATGTTGAAGGGGTTATTGCGTGTTCCCCGCTCTGTCCAGATGTGTATGTGTCTAGAATCGCAACTCAGACTAAATCTGCTCTCATCTGTAAAGAGTACTCGTCCCCATTCATTGTCTCTCCAATTCCGGTGTTCCCGGCACCACAGAGAACGCCTTCGCCGATGGGCAGGCGTTAGAGGTACACACCGTACAGGGCGTCGTGCAAACAGACCACCACCGTGCAGTCTTCTGGCCACGGTGAAACGCGATATCGGTCGTCCAGTCGCCTGTGTCGTGTGTCTAGCGATTTCTCCCGCTGTCTGCCACCTGTTTCTTCTGGCCTGTAAAGCAATATACCGGTCATGAGCGGGTGTGGTTCCTCGTGGAAGACCACTACTAAACTCCCGGATAGCTGTTCCTGTAGTTTGAAATTGTCTCCAAAATCGTGAAACGATGCTGTGAGCAATTCCGAACTCTGCAGCCACACTTGTCACACTGCGGCCTTTCTCCACCTTCCCAATGATTCGACCCCTGGTAAAAGCATCCAGATGTCGTCTAACAGACTGATTATTCGCCATTTCTCGTTGAGGCAGTAACTCGGTGTGATTTTAACTGCTATAGGGCGTGCAATCTCTTTGCCAGAAATACTGATCTTACATCGACAACATGCTTTATACTACTCATACACTCCCCCATTACGTCTACCTATATATCTGCGCATGTGCTACCGTACATCACCTTACTTAATCTCCTGATTGGTCTTTTTATCCGCTCTGCCTCTTCGTTCAACTGATATGCTAATTTTTCGACTTCGTCCTTAATTTTTGCACACCAGTGTAGCTTTCGGCATCAAAAATCTCCATCTTTGATATCCTCAACATCTTCATCGGATGCCTCCAATAAACGGTGAATTTCTTCAAGTTCTTGAAGGTTTCTCAAACCAAACATCTTTTTTTGACATTTTGAAGCCTGAATCAAACAAATATTTATAATGCTGTTACGAAAATGTCTTTGTCAAATTTTGTAATGAGCAATATTTTAAATTATTAAAACATTTTAAAAATCATGACAGGATCAGGTGCAGTGTGCCTGAAAAACCAAAGCCCAAAAAACTACTTAATTTTAAAGAAAATCCTAAAATATATTATTATACGAAACTGCTAACCACAAACTGTGATACAGCGTTAAAAAATTACAGGAAACTTACTTGTCAAATTGGAACGGAATCGGGCGCAATGAGCCTATTAGATCATTTTATCTGTCAACTGTAAATAAAGAAATATTTTCACTGACTAACCTTACAACTGCCAATGGTACCAGAAGAGGGGAAGCTAACTGGATGGAGAAGGAATAGCGACGTTTGAAGGAGGCACGGCAAACAAAAGTGTTCAAGATGTGCCTAGCAGACCAAATGCTCCCGGGGAAGTGTTAAAAGAACTGGCTTTCATCAAAATAGCTTTCCAGTTCCTCTCCTGTTACTCGTAAGTAGATTTTAAAGCCAGAATTTGCTTTAAGGAAAAGTGGAAGTTTTTTTTTATTTTGACTGGTATAGATAGATTTTACTTTATCTGCACCGATTTATTAAGACCCTGATATTAATAAACTTCGTTATACTGCAGTGTAAGCGATATGAATTCATATGTACTGCATTTTATTGACAATAATTTGGCATCTAATCTGTTCTTTTAAATTTAATATCCTAATTTTTCCCTATGTGCATATCGAATATGAACCTGTTTCCTTTAAAGCGCCTTCCAGCATATAATCTCTAAAGGGAAATAGCTGTCTATGCTTTATCCTAACCAATAATCTCTCTGCCTCTTTCAACCGACAATCTTCTGAATAAACGAAATGAATGTCTCAAAATATCAAATAAAGTGCGTTTTCTCGGTAGGTCACAGCTAAGTCCAATCCCTGCTGGCTAACTCGGAAGCAGAATATTTGCAAATGAAATCAATCAGAATCATCAAAACAGAATTCAAATTTTCTCTGTCCCTGACGTTTCTTTACTGTGGTTTAAATTAAAATGAATTTCTAAATTTTCTCTTTACTTAATCTAAAAGTTAACAGTAGATAACTCAAATAAAAAATGTTTCTAAGATATGTCGCTCTTAGTCTCTAGAGATGTCGCTGACAACAATTGAAACAATATGAGAACATTATAAAACTTACATAATGCTGACTTGTTTCTCAAGAAAAGATGCTGGGGCTAAAAAGTATTTTTACTTCTCACTGTGTCTTGGTTACAGCATTCAACTTAATACAGCCACCAAATAAACTAAATCTTGGAATTAATATAAAGCCCCGAAGTATCCTTTACCAGTTCGTACTTCTGTAGATATCTCTTCATCGTATTACAAACCTAAGTCTGATTTCTTCTAACTTATGTACTAGTTCATACATTTTCCATATCAGTTCCTTTTTTTAGGAAGTTCTTATACGAAGTAATAACTACTGAGTATAAAGAGCTCAAGGGTATAAAATGATGGCTTATTTTTCATCATTAATTATACGCTGCTCAACTCAGTAATTCTGAAATAAATGTGGATAATGTTATGCACCTTTCCGTTTTTGAATTTTAAATCAGTAAGAGGATCGCACAGATGAACAAGATGCAACTGCGAGCAATTGTGAGATAATATCAATGACAACTGAAAGCTTTTGGATCACACAATTAAATATCTTTTGAAACCTTGGGCATAGGTTCTAGTTTATGAAATGAATCAAATAAAATTAACCTTCACACTACGAAAATTTGTCTCTTGATATCTAACATCTTTCAGTATGAAAGCTAAAAAAACAAAAGAAGGTCTAATTAAGTTGTTTCTTAAACACTAAAGCTCTTTTACGGAGTATAACATTTATTGCAATATGCAGAATCGGCCGCAAAAAGGAATCATTAAAAGTAGTCTGACTCAATCTGTTTTCATTCGATGGAGTTTAAGATTCCATACAAAAATGAATTTCATTAAATATTAAGTTTCGAATTTTAACTTTTTGAAAAATTGTAATTTGAAGTATAATAAAAAATAAAAGAACACTTTTTGAAAAATAGTCTTTTGAATCAATGTTTCGCTAAGTATATTTTAGAAATTTTTATTTAAAATTTTAAAATCTGAGCTCTGTTTAGCAAACTTTCTATATGATTATCAAAATTTTAATTAACGATATTTCTAGAGTTTTTGATTATGTTATGAAGGACATTTTATGCTTAGCTTATTCGGCTGTAGAAAACGACTTTCTCATTGATACTTTGGTTACAGGCGAAAGCATGGTGGCAAACGCATCGCAGACGAAAGCGGTGGTGGAGAAAACAATGCAAGGCTGAAACGTCGTTGTACAAAAAATCTTAGGAGAAAACAAAGCAAAGGAAAAAAATCGCAGTTCTAAAACATCGGAGTACAAAATAAAGTCGTCGAAAATAATGCATTTAAAAAACTTCGTAGTTTAAAAACATAGTCTTAGAAAATATCGTGGTTAAAAACATGCACCTACAAATCATCGCATGAAGATAACATCGCAGACAGGAGTTTTTTAGGCTTTAAGAGTTGTAAATGCATATTCGCATAACGATTTTTGAGGGTAAGAAAGAATGGGGAATATTTTTACTCTCTTATTTTTGTTGCTTAAAAAGGGAGAGGGAAATTAAGCATTCAAAAACTGAAAATGAGTAGAAAATTGATGGTACTTATAGGATTTAACAGAACTTTGTAATTTGATAATTAATTAATTAGTTCCAATGGAGATAACCACATGCTGTTACTCATTTTATTTTTCAAATCTTTTTTTGACTATGTTTTTCATGAAATTAACCAATAAAACTTTGTAAAAGAGATTAATTAATTAATGACCTTTATTTGTTCACTATATAAGGCTCTAAAATTTTATTAAATACCAAACTCAGCCTTATTTTTTACTCATTTCACTTTTTGAATGCTTAAGTTTCATTCTTATTCTTTCAGCAAAAATTTATTAGTTAATTCAAAAATATGAAACATAAAATTTAAAATATTCTTCATCCCGTCTTGCGCTTACAAATAATTATGCGAATTTAAAGCCTGAAAACGTATATCTGCAATGTTATCGTCATGCGATTATTTGTTGGTGCTTTATTTTTTTACCACGATATTTTCGACTACGATGTTTTTTAAACTTCGAAGTTTTTAAACAACTTTATTTTCGATAATGATAGTACACCACGATGTTTAAGAATTACGCTGTTTTCCCCTTGCTTTGTTTTCTTCCACGATGTTTTGTGCGACGACGTTTTCGTCTTGCGTTGTTTTCTTTGCGACGTTTTCGTACGCGATCAATTGCCGCTATGCTTTCGACGGGCACAGATTTCGCTTTTCCTGCGACGCTCAGAACTGGATTAACCGTTAAGCAAAATAAGCACATGCTTAGGCCATTAAAGAAATGTAGCACCACAAAAAAGCACTCAGGGACTCAGGAAAGAAGGCAGCACAAAACTTTGCCTTTGCCATTTTTACCCTGGAATGTTGGCTGCAGCTAAATCAAGACCGAGAGAGAAGGAATGGGGGGAAAACTAACAAAATCGATGGAAGTGGACTCACTAAAATGTTTTAAATGCTTAAGGCCTCTAAAGGTCTTAATCGGTGCTGAGGGTGCCCGTGTGGAAATTTTCGCACATTTCCATTAAAGGTATCACGTGATACTGCAAGGATATTCAAGACTCACCCAGGATGTATACCAACACCTAGATACATTCAACCAGCTAGGAAAGACATACACTATGCAATGGATACCTGCACATGTTGGAATCGATGGAAACGAGGCAGCCGATGAACTGGCTAAAAAGCCAAGAAATCTCAACAACTGAATCCCCCGTTACTCTTGAAGATGCTAATGTTATTGCCAGATAAAGACTCAAAGAGAAATGTATTTATAAGGACCATCAGATATGTGAGATTAACGCAAACAGAGAAATTAAAAAGACCATAACTAGACTAAGAACCTGCCATTTTAGATAGGAATGAAAATTAATGAATATGGTACCAGATCATATCGAACTCGTGGAAACTGCTCTGAAACGGAACTTATTCCAGAATACATCTTCACCTATCCAGAAATACTTGAAGGGAGAAAATACCTTATATACTCGCCCTTTTAAAAGGCGACTGGAGATAAATGGACCTAGTCACCAATCCTGGTGATGACGAATTATTATCCACTACTTTTTAGTTCGGGGGCCAATTGTAAAGTTATTTAGAATTTTTCGAAGCAAGAAATTGAAAAAAATCTGCAATGTTCTCACCGAGATTCGGATCTTCCGTCTGATATCAAGATGTATACTGCGCAAAAAAAAATGGGACAGTTCTATATCTCCTGTTCTACTGGGACGATTGACGAAATTCAAATTGCATTTTTCATGTCTCTAAAAAGCGACTTAGGATATGTATTAGATTTATATATAGCATTGTTCAAATATACGTATTTTGACACAAAATCGGACATTTTTTGAAATGACATGCCAATTTTTTACCATATTTCGATTTTACGACTCAAATTATGCCAAACTCCCAATTTTTTTAAAAATCGCACGAGTAATTTTTAAAAAATTAGCTCTCAAAATTTTAGCTCCTCAATGTTAATTCAATTTGGTATGTATTTATTAATATCTCTTTTCTTTAACGAAACTTATTTGATTCTTTCTTGCACAGTTCGAAATTTAAGTTCATTCCAAATAATATTCACCCATTTTTTATGATTTATCTTTAAAGTTTGTATTTTTAAATAATTTTTATCAATATTTCGGAAAACCTTTTGAATTATGGCCTATAAAAGTTTTACAATCATCTTAAAGTATATGTATTTCTAAGCATACCTTCAAAACATTAGAGCATTTTATTTAAAATTTCCGAAGATATATATGAATTTATATATTGGCGCGTTTTGAAATTTGTTGAAAGCGATAATAACGAAAATGTGGTTTACGCATTTTGTTAAAATTATTTGAAAGTAGGAACGATGTGACTTTTTTCCACTTCTGCACAATGGAAGAGAAAAGAAAACCGGTTGCCATATATTAAGAAGTTCGCCAAGGGAATTATTCTTGGCTCAAACTGAAAAAAAATGCGCCAAGTTAAATTTTGGAATTTCTATGTAAATTCAACAATTCGCGCCAAATTTTACAAAATTTAATATTTGGGCATAATTTGAGTCTTAGAATCGAAATATAAAAAAATATTGATATGTTATTTCAGAAAAGGTCCCATTTTTGTCGAAATACCTATATTAGAACAAAGCTATATATAAATCTAATATATATATATATATATCCTAAGTCGTGCTTTCGAGAAATGAGAAAAGCAATTTGAGTTTCGTCAATCGGCCCAGTAGAAAGGGAGTTACAAAACTGCCCCCCCTTTTTTTTCCTTGTGTATTATCCAGTTACACCACGAAGGCACTCGTTCGAAACGTGCAAGCGAAATGTTTCAAGAATTTATTTATAGTACTTTCAAACTCCAAAAAAATTTGCTTTTGCACTTTACATATTTTTGAATTTGTTTCTATAACTCATACGGATTGTGCTAAAAATGGCCTATCTCAAACGTTGTTATATGGGAGATGTTGTGAAAGCTGTTATATGGGAGATGTTGTGTTGTGAAAGCAAGTAACGCTGTTATATAGAAGATGTTGTGAAAGCTTAATACGTATTCTTATGTATGGGTAGAGCATCATCAAGTGTAAATGTTGCTTAGTGTTCTCATGCCTTCGCAGATCGGAAGTCACTTCTGAAGTTCTTAATAGTGATGCATAGCTTCAGGCAGTAGCAGAATGCGGGATAGAATTTCTTTGAACTTGGCTTCCGAAAAAAAGGGTTCACAAATGTCAACAGAGATAAATCCAAAGAAAATGGTAGATTCGGGTTGAATTTAGATATTACGTTAATATTTTAGTCTTTGGTGCTAGCCAGATCCTTCCGTTGTGTTTTGCTTACATTGTCAACAAAGTGAAACTGGATCTCGTCTACCTACAAAGTGGGCCAAGGCCAAACGTCATCTACTTGAATTTCTACAACAAACTAAAACACAAATAAGTAACACCCAAATGTGTCATTTTTTGCAGTTACTAAAAATGACTTATTCAGCCAGATTAGTAATTCAATACATTTCAATTTTATGAACAACGTTTTTGATAAAAATAAGCTTTTATGAAGAACTTTTTTGATAAAAATAACTATAAATCCATGTAATATGTAACATGATGCACATTAACTTTTTCGTTTCCTTTGAAATTGGACCTTCTTTCATCTTTAGTGTATCGTAATAAATTCCTTGATTTCTAAAGAGACAGACTTCGTACTTCAACCACTGATTTCGCACTGATAAAACATTTCACAAGTTAAGCATCAGTTTTTAGAAGACAATGTGATTTCCGCTTTGCAACGCGTTGACGCGTCTATTAAAAACGACTATTTTATGACAAGAGGTTATAAAGCACTTTCTTTCTCTTAGCGGGTCTTTGTAAAGTTTTTACACTATGTTTGACCTTTTAAATACCCTTCTAATATTTTAAAGGTCTTTAATGGAACTGTAACGCTTAAGTATAGGTCTCTTATGGGTAATTTTAATGCCCTATTTATTAGTACACCCTAGAATAACACTGCTTATGAAAACTGTTGTTATATACTTTATGTAGATGTCCTTTTTGCATTTATTGGAAATATTACGAACGATTTATTTTATTTCAGAAACTAAATTTTCGCAGCTTCCAATAGTCTTATACGAAAATTGGAATTTCTATGGCCAGTAGATTTTCTTTTCAGAGATATTTAAAATCTGTATTTTTTAAAGATCCCCTTGTTTATATCTAAGTAAGAGTTTGAAAAATCTTTTTTTATTTTATGTATTTTATAATACATTATATGTACTCACTGAAGTATATATTTTGCTAACATGTAGAAATCTTTGTAATCATTCGTATGAGTATACAAACGAGGTAACAAACATTTTTCTAAAAACTGTTTGGAAGCAATCCTGTTAAAGTACTGCAAAATTTAAATAGCTTGTTGAGCAATTATTTTTATAATCCTCTTACGCAACCAATCCCTTGATTTGAAACCTAGCTTTTTTACTTGTAAAGTAAGCGATCGTCTTTTAGATTAAAAATTAATGTTGCATAAAATCTACGTACAAAATTCTTATATCGTCTATAATTTAAACTCAAAGACTTTCCCAATTCGTAAATATTCCATCAACAGTTTAAAGAATAGATAAAGCCTTTGCAGAACTGCCAAAAGCTTTTCTTCTTTACTGTCATCATTCTACGTACAACTCAACTATGGATAATTTAAGTTCTTATTTAAACTTTACTACAAGATGTTTCGTGGATGCCCTAATTTAAACAGGAACCTTTTTCATCTTGAAGTAAATGTGTCTTTAATTATATTCCCCAGCCTTATTGAGAAAACAGGAAAAAAATCAATAGACAGCCTTTGCACGGAAATAAAAATGCCGCTCAAAACTTGCAAGTGTTGGAGATAACACCTCTTCTTTTATCTCGAGAGAGCAGGCAGGCCTTGTTTATATCAAAATATGACTCGTGGAGTCTTTCTTTTGGAAAGTACACAAATGGGTTTTGGAGGATTTCGTACATTAAAATGAAAAAGGAAATACATGCAATATGCTATTCTTATATCTATCGATAAATTCAAAATTATTGTTTTATGACATTTTAATGCTTTAGATATAAAGAAAAAATACTTAGTTTCATTTCATTTAAAGGTTTCACATTTTAATTTAGAAATGCTAATTATTTTCGCAATGCAGGAAAGTTTTTATTCCGATTCTGTTACTATTTATTAACTGATGTACGAAATGTGTTTTTTACTAAATCAATCAACTTTTGATTTTGTTACTGGCTTTTAAAAGTAGGTTAATATTCTGTTTCGATCCTTAAGGAGGCCATTTGCAAGAGATTTTTTACATTTGTTTAACATGTATAACCTAGCATCTCTGAGCTCAAATCTATCCAAGGCCATTTGAATAAAATAAGACTTAAGCTACGATTTCTGGCAGAATTTTGTGATTTAAATCTTATGTAAGATAAATTTTGATCTGTTTCCTTCGGAATACTCTCCACAAGCCATGTCCCTAAGACCTAAATACCTTGGTCTGTTTGTTGCATTCATTTATCAGACTTTATGACATAAAATTATGTATTACAAGTTAATGTAATGATCAAAGACTGAGAAGCGTATTTCGTTTGACGCTATAATATTTGAGCAAATATTGGAACTACATTTGTGGAAATTAAAGAATTGTATAAATACTGTTTAACTTTTAATAAAAGGCATGAATATTTTACAATGATAATCTTGATAAATATGATATATTCTCCATTCTTTTAACTAAATTTAACTGCACAAAATTCAAGACCTCATAGGGATATCAGATTATTTTAGGCAATATATTATTTCATTCTTAAAATAGAAATATTTTAACAATTGTCACAATGAAATCTTAGGTCACGAAATGAGCAAACAGATAACACAATCCGTAAAGTCGCTAACACTGGTAATTAGACTTTGGGTCGAGGCCCAATGAACGACCTGGCTGAGTACGAGCTCGTGTGATTTCCCCATATGTAACATGGATACAAGCCAATTTCTTTTAAAATTTCTTAGCATTAGGTTAGATTGTTGGAATACGGCAAACGACGCAAAGGCTGTCTGATTTTCTTGGAGGACTTTATAAGATAAATATCTTGTATTCCCGTTACGAATAAAAAAACGCAGAAACCCACCATGCAAACTACTCCATATGCGTAAGATGGAAACCATGTCAAACTCCCAGTATTTAGCAGTCTTGACCACTCGGCCATCAGTGGGGCAAAACTCATTCATGAAATGCATCCTTTCCGCAGGCTCATATCCCTTGTGTTCGTCTCTATAGTTCAAATTTAAGAAAACAGTCAAGCAGAAAGAATTCTTTTTCTTTAAATATCTGCTGATGTTTTGTTATTTATTCCATTTTTATCATTAAATGTATGTTTCGTAAAACAATTACACTGATACTTGGTTTTCGGCTTCCCTGCATTCCCTAAAATGAGTAAAACTGTGAGTTACACAGCTGAAATTGAGTGAATGATTCTCACACAATTCATATACGATCTATCTTATCTACGGCTTCATATAAAATTCTTTTCAGTCTGAGTAATAGCCTTCCTGACAAGTGCATCACCTGTGTCGGAAAAGAGAGTGATCTGAATATAAAAGTAAAATCTCAGAGTTCAACTTCTTAAGCCGTACGCTTAATTCTTTATCCCGCTATATTCAAGTTTGGAGGCTGAGCTATACAATTTTGATATAAGTTATAAATAATCCTTTGAAATAATATTTAATTAATCGTTTCATTTCTTAGATCCTAGTACCACGAAACTCTACTATTTTAGTGTATTTCAGTTCTAATCAATTATATTTAACGTTAATATCCTATTTACATGATACAGTTCATAATGACATACTATATTAGGTATGTATGTAATTCAGGTAAATCTAATTTGGCTTAGTATATAAACATTTTTGCTTTACATAAATGAACCCTAAGAATGCGTCATTCATTCATGCCATTCTTATGAATAACTATCATATGTACCTATTCCATCTACCAATTGCTTTTAATTTCTTACTTCTTGCATTCTGAAGAATTAAATAACTCAGTAAACGTATCAAATAATAAAAGATCGCGTTAGTTTAAGGCACTATAAAAGTCCATATTTCATGTATGTACAATGATACTTCAAACAGGAACTTTTCTACTGAAAAGCAGTGAGCAATTAATTTTAAAAAATGGTCCTTAGTTGTACCTAATGCAATGGAAAATTAACTGCATAACGCTATTATAGAAATAAGAGACCTTTGTCTCGAACATGCGGAAATAAGTGTTATATACTAAGCTGTAAAATACTAGTAGTTTAAACAAATATGAATTGCGTTGTGT
>KK121988.1:0-33106 GCA_000611955.2 Stegodyphus mimosarum
AATCATTATGTAAATGCCTGTCCCTTAACTAGAGCATTTCATATTAAATTACCTACCTCGAATATCAATGCTTTTCTCAATTGTGCAATCAAAAATAAGCATTTCAGAAAGAAAATAGAAAATACCATGGTATACCTTTCATCCAGAGGAGAAACGATTTGTGCTATTTAATGAAATACAACTCAGTTATCCAGTAACTCCAATTATTATAATTTCATACATTAACTATAAATACTTATCTCAAGAATTACAAATAAATTTTTCTATTACAAAGCATTTATTTCTGTACTATTATGTTATAACTGTATAATTCTGTAAAAATTCTGTACCATTCTGTACCATGATATCTGTACCATTCTGTAATTCGATTAATAAGCATTTACTACTACTAAGTAATTATAAGTTATTTCTGTACAATTCTGTAAAGATTCTGTACCATTATTTCTGTACTATGTAATTACAATTGCTAAGCATTTATTTCTGTAACCTATTCGAA
Organism: Stegodyphus mimosarum; assembly: GCA_000611955.2. Lineage (NCBI taxonomy): Eukaryota > Metazoa > Arthropoda > Arachnida > Araneae > Eresidae > Stegodyphus > Stegodyphus mimosarum. The sequence continues at coordinate 497 of KK121988.1, forward strand.
ATTTTTAAATAAATATTGAAGTGTAATAGGGCGATACCCATTTACTTATAGGAAACATTGGGTGCCCTATTACATTTCAACCTGTACCTGTCGAAGCCTGGGCTTTCTTATGACTTAGTCTTCTATTGGTTGTTTATAGTTTAAAATATTAATTGTTAAGGAAAAAGAATTCATTTGGCAAATATGAATAGAAAATTTCATGCAGTTAACTTTTAATAATTTGACAGTATCGCCTCTTTTTATATTTTTCTATTATTATTTAATCTTTCTTTAAATTATCTAAAATGTTCACTTATTTCTTAGAATAAAATTAAAAATTAAGTATGCTCAATTGCCTGAAATAGAGAAGAAACTGTCTTCTTTTATTTAATCCAACTTTTAACCAAATCGGGGAAAAGTAGTCCAGAGGAAATTTGAACACTGATTCATTGAGTCTCAAAGATATACCACGTCTATTAAAAAATTAATATTTTCCTCGGCCTTTATTTTCGCAGCCGTTTCTAGTAGACACGTACTTCCAATTACAAAAATGCTTTAAATGAAGCAAAGATCCATGCTTTCGTATTTTTCAATTAAAAAATACTAATTTGTATGAAATGAGAAATCTAACTTTTTTACACATTCCTTCAAACAGTATATTACTTAATATTCAGGAAAATTTTTCACTCGTTATAAAAAAATAAAATTTAAGAAAAAACTGTGACTCCTTTACGGCAAATATTGACCGAGATATTTAATTTCAAAATGCGGTATCTGACATTATTTTTAATTTTCATTTTAGGGCCGATAATTAAAAAAATTAAAATAACTTCAGGTTTAATTTTTTTATCTTAAATGCCATTCCGTAAGATTCCTTTCTTACCTACCGCTCAACACCTTCACCTTTGTTTATAATTTTGTATGCCGAAAGAATTTTCATGCAAGTAGTTTATCAGATACAAAATATAAGTTGTTAATATTCTCATGAAGTTTTATTATTTTAGAATCATAATCTGGTAATCGTACAAAGTTTTAATTTAAGTGCAAATATTTATCATTTTAATGTAAATAATAATATGAGTTGGATACTTTCCACTACTGAAAATTGCTAATGTTTTTAGGGCACAAATTGTATAAGAATCCGTGAAAAACATCTCCACTTTGAAAAAACTTATTTTAATAGATATTTTTCCCAATAATCTGCATGTAAACACTCCTCACGTAATCTCTTAACATCAGAAACATTTTCCTCGATGGTATTTTACTCATGTACAAAATCACGATTTTAATCACGTACAAATGCATTCATTTTGTTCATCAGTTTGAATACGGCGCCTGAATATGATTCCCGATTTTAATATTGAATATCTCGGTCAATTTTTAGTCATACGGAAGTCAAACATTTCATATTTGGTTTTGTTATAGCAAGTACAAAGATTTCTTAAATATAAACTTAGGGATCGAAAGAACGTGAGAAATGTTATAGTTCTTAATTTACATAATTTTTTTTTAATTTAGAAATGTCAAAACATGAATCTTTGCATCGTTTAAAACATTTTGTAATTAAATGTATATGTTTACCACAACGTTTGCGAAAATAAAGGCTGGAAAAGGAATTTGGACACCGTGTGTAATTCCAGTAACTATGAAAGTCGCTCGGTCCCAGGCTCAGTTATTCATTCTTAGGTAATTTTATCAGAAAGAGCTACCTCTTACGTCATCCTTTTCTTTCATATCACTTTACGTTGTTCCTGCATCATTAATAATACATTTTAGAACGCACATATGATTTTACAGGTCACTTTTCCTAATTTAAAGCCTTTTCAGAGCTATAATTTTTTTAACCAAAGCAGGTCAACAGTAGGTTAGTTCCAAAAGCACCCACTGCCGCACTCTAAAACAGATATTGAATGCCAAAGCTAGTCTTACTAACAATTAGTTTTAGGGCCGGAATTCCCAACTTCTTTCAAGAATAGCTCTCTCTCGAGCCCCTGAGTGTTAATTAAGTGTTAACAATTAAGTGTCCGCTGTTGTTTTGATATAAAAGTTTGGTTAAATCTCACGAATATGTAAGTTATTATATCGGTTCAGTTTTTAGCAACCTCTATTAAACTAAGTCATATCTATTGCAATTTATACCATAGCTTTCGGTAGAAGATCAGCTAGGTTTCATATCTGATAGCACGGCTACAAATCTTCAATCAATTTTGATAGACGTGCTCCTCATTCTATATAACAAATCTACCCCTGGTTATCCTTAAAACGTGGACAAGTTATCAAATGCATTATTTTCAACTGAAAACTTAAGATAAAAATAGGTGTCCGTTTGAGCACGTCGTTTAGAAGTGACGAGTGCTTGAAATGGAGCCTGCAGGCGTTTGGGGTGCTGTTGTAAAGATTTATTCCTTCATTACTGCGTGCCTTCGTAGCGTAATAGGAAGCACGTTCGCCTAGTATGGATAGATCCGAAGTTCGAATGTCAGAGAAGGTGTAAGGTATTTTTCCCTCCTTTTTGCGTGCCTTCGTGGTGTAAATGCACAGCACATCGGGCTAGCAATCGAAAGGTCCAGAGTTCGAATCCTGACGAGGGCATTGCACAACCTTCATGTTTCCTGCTTTGAGAAATTTAATAACTCTATAAGGACCCTGCCTATTCTACACGCTTTATGCTCCAAAATAAACCTAATGGCTCTACAAGTAGAGGCCCAAATTAAAATGAGGTGACGATAATTTGTCATCACCTGGATTTGGCGACTGAATTCCCTACTCCTCAGTCACCCTTTTAGAGGGAAAAATGTTAGCAATTTTCTCGGTTTATACCTCGTGTTTTCGTGATATAAATTGAAAACAGGTGCAGCTAGCTTCGTTCTCCAAAATAAGCCTAATGACTCTACACGGTGACTATAAGAAATCAAAAACCGTAGTTAAGAATATATATGGTAAAACTGCAACAGAATTTTGCAGTGCACTGTTAGAAGTTAACTGTTCGCCTGAAGGTTGTGGTAACCAATCTGAGCAGCGAAAAAGCAAGTTTCTGTTGCGCTATTCGTTTTCATGAAGCACATTTAGGTGTATAAGAAGACCGAAAGCCAGAGAAATCAAAAACATCAACAGAGGAAGGAATGGCGAAACCTGTGGCTAGCTAGAAAGAAAGAAAATCGATGAGCAATCTACGAGAAAATAGCGTAAGTTATAGTGAGTTCACCGACATCAGTGTACATACTTTAATAGAAATTTTGTAGGAAGGAAAGGTGAGCCCGATACATACTTTTCTGCTCAGTGCAACACTATTGATACAAGAGTTGATGATAAAGGTGAAGGTTTTTGTCTCAAAAATGTATATCGACAAAACGTAGATTAAGAACTTTGAAACAAATTTGAAATCCCTGGCAGTCCAGTGGAGAAGTGTGTCTTCCTAGCCATCCCATAAAATTTTAAACGGAGGATCACAATAAAAACAATTGATAATCTCTGTGTAGGAGTACCAAATAACCTTCATAAAAGTGTATTATGTAGAAAAGTGTAAGTACCGCAAATTACTGTAAGAGGTAGTGAAAATTCTGTTGCGCAAAAAATATGTGCAAAATGTGACCTGATTTGCTCAGGGATGGAAAATTCATTTTGAGTACGAATGTACAGTTGCGCGTGGGAAGGTTTCGATAAATCTGCTGATCAAGTACGAAGGAAAAGTTTTATGTCACCCAACATGAAGTATGACTTTATGAGAATTCTCAAATTCTTCTTCGAGTCAAAAATGCCCTCATAGACATCATTTTCGCTCTCTGGAAAAGGTTTCTTCTATGGTCACTAAAGTATCTGAAAAATAAGAGCAGAAATTTATAAATAACAAAATCTTTCGAGATACTGGATCGCAGCTGTTTGAAAAGCAAGCGGTTACATAAAGGAACCGAAAGGAAAATTGCCTGTAATAGAATTCGAGAGAAAATCAAAACGCTGCATTACTTTCTAATGATTTTCTTATTTGAATTTTATACTGTTCCAGTGGGCACTATTTTATCTAAAAATAATATAGTGAAGGAAGTAATTGGTAGAAATGAAATTCTTTACTATTTTACTTGTTATTGTGATGATAATGTCCCAGCTGACATTGTTTAAATCCCAGCTGAAATTGTTTAAATTCTTATACGCATTTTGTAATTTAAAAAATTAAATTACTGATTGCCAAAAAAGTATGACATTATACGATTTCTACTTCAGAACATATTTTATATTATTTGAAATATATTTAAAAAAAATTATTTGTTGCAAATGAGTCACATTTAAGAGGCAAAAAAAAATCACATGCCCCTCGCAAGCCATATTTAAGGGACCATAGAGCCGCCATTTGGTCATGCCTGATTATAGACCTTCAATAATTCACAAGGTCTTCACTGCTAGAGCCTTGTGGTTGTCACAATGTTTCTCTTTTCAACCAAATTTTTCTCTGTTTAGAAGGGTTTAAATCTTATTGCTCAAAATCGAAACTAGGAACTAAGAACATAATTTTGCTATCTGTGGAGTTATAAGCGTTACAAGGTTTGTTAGCCTACACTTTAACCACGAAAACCGGAAGTAAAAACTAAAAGTCAAATTTTTAGTTACTTTAGGCTATACATGAGCATATTTCATGAGTGCTTTACATTTAAGACCCACCTCAGCCAACTGGTAGATAATACTCAGAAAATGCTGATGCCATTATTCAGCTACTTGAAACCGTTCTAAACTTCAAACAAAGAACAAAGAATGTTTTCAAACAAAGAACAATTTATATCTCATGTTCTCTACACAACGATATATATACATATGGATCGGTTATTGTGCGCACGAATACACAGTAGCTGCAGAAGCTGCTTTGTTAAGACTCTTAATGTAATCTTGAATGTTTTCTACTCTGCCAGGAACTGAATGTCCATGCTCATCTAAAACTCTATAGTGTTGACGATAACATTCTGAGAACAGCATCAAAACTGTAGGCAACTACGATAATTGTAATCCCATTTCTATGAAAATACTGCACTTCAGTGACAATCACAGTTCTGAAATTGTAAAATGATAATGTTTATTAGTTATTAAATAAAGGAGCAAAAATAAACTTTCACAACGAGATATGGTAATTATTTTGAATGTAAAGGAAGAGTTCTTATTGATTCCTTAATATATTATGCCAATAGAGCAACACAGAGGTATGTAAGCAAGGTTCTTAGCAGGTGGCTCGTGTTTTCGAGAAACAGATTAAATTTTTTTGACTCGCGGTACATTATATTCTGCAAGCCTTCTATTCACGGCATATTATTTTATGCTTCCTGTAATATTTCTATTATATTGTCTCTCTGGAGGTACAAAAAGTTTTGGCGCGCTCTTGAAATAAAGCAGTTTTGGGCAAATCATAATAGACTTCCATCCTTCCAACGGGAATAATTTAATAATGATCCAAATGTTATACCTGGCAGATTTCTGCAGACTTTTTTGAATGGAGAGAATTTGAAGCTTCAGCTCAAAGCAAATTGATACAAGTTCTGAATTTCTTAGATGAGATTATTTCTGCCTGTACTACATTAAAGGCAGATATTCTGGAGAAGGCATAGATGTTTGTAAATGTCTGTATAAAAACTGCTTTCGAAATATACTCGAAGGCATATGATATCCCCGGGTTTGGGGTTATCATCCCCGGGTTTGGATATCCCCGGGTTTGGGAACATCATATCCCTTCGAGCATATTTTAGAACTTGTGAGTAAAAACTCTTCAGTTATATATAACAATATTAACTTTAAGATTTTTTTTCAGAACTTCCTACAGAAATTCCTTCAGAAAATTAAAGTTCAATTTCATTCAATTCCATTTTGATTGATTTTTAGGATTTGTACGAAGTTTGTGTATCAAGCGGATGAATTTTGCATTAAAAGAACGTATTTGTAAACTACTAAAGTTCTACGGATAACAACTGCAGATCTCAAAATATTAGTAGATGCTTATTATATATATTATATTAGTAGAGGAATTAATATTAGTAGAATTAGTAGAGGAACAAATATTAGTAGAGGAATATAATAGACCAAAAGTTAATTATCTAAAATAAACGCATTACCGCTCACAGAATGATATTTTTGAACTTAAGTATACGTTAACACTTTTCAGTCGAGCCTCTTGATATTCCTAGCAAGCCTTATTTTTGGTTACTGTGCCGCCCAACCGGGATAGTGGTTTAGCGACGCTGACTGCCGTACTGAAGGCCCGAGTTCGAATTTTGGAGAAGGCATGGATGTTTGTAAATGTATAGTGTCTGTGCGGTGCGGTGCGGGGATATTCCACACTCATGTCCGTAAATTAAGGATAATGCAAAATCAGGCAAAGGAAGAGTTAGAAGCAAAACAAATTTGACTTATTCGTAAAGCTTATTTAATTAACAAAAAGTAAAGAGCAAAAAAAGATGCTCTATGTTTGATATTATTAAAAAAATTAGCGATTTTTTCTCCCTGGAGCAAATTACAAAAAAAACCTATTTACAAAAAAACAATATTACATGGTTGGTATGATTGTTAATACATTGTTTTATGTCTCCCAGACGATGTAATACAGTCCGTACAACGCCTAGGCATGTTGAGTATCAAATTATCGATCTGATCTTGGGGGATATTACACCACTCAAAAAGCAGTTCTCTCCGAAGTTCCGGTAGGCATGTAGGAGGAGGTTGACGGGCTGCAACTCGTCGGCAAAGCATGTCCCACATGTGCTGTACTGGATTCAAGTCCGGTGAGAATGCTGGCCAGTCCATACGGGTGATATCCTCCGATTGAAGGCATTCGCTTACGATGTTTGCACGGTGAGGACGGGCGTTGTCATCCATAAACACAAATTGTGCGCCCATGGCGCCCCGAAACAAACGTACATGTTGTTCCAGAATGACGTCCCGATAGATTTGGCTTGTCATGGTTCCAATTTGAACATGCAGGTCAGTTCTGGAACCCAGAATAATTCCACCCCAAACGAGCACTCCTGCACCACCGTAACGGTGTCGTTCAATGATGTTTTCTTGGTGGTAACGGGTACCTGGAGCTCTCCATATGAAAGTCCGGCGAGAATCAGACTGCAAGCTAAACCTGGACTCGTCGGAAAACATCACACAAGCCCACTGTTGCGGTGTCCACAATGCATGCTCTCTACTCCAGGCTAACCGCAGGCGACAGTGAGTTGCAGTAAGTGGAACGCATCTGACAGGTCTACGAGCATATAGACCAATCTGCCCTAAGCGTCTGTACACGGTCTGCCTTGAAATTGTCGTACCAGTGGCTGAAGAGAGCTGACGAGACAGGTCTGAGGCTGTGCTCCGCCTGTTTCTTTTGGCAGTAACTGCCAAATACCGGTCCTCATTCGGCGTTGTAACTCTGGGGCGACCTGTGCTGTAACGTCTACTCCCATTACCATCATCTTGGAATCGTTGCCAAAGCCTGGAGATGACACTCTGGGCAATTCCAAGTTCGTCTGATACTTCCAGTTGGGTACGACCACATTCCAGACGACCGATAATTCTACCACGTAAAAAAATCATCCAAATGCGTAATTTGTGTCATAACTATTCAGTTATTGCACTGAAATGCTTATAAAGCGCCTGCGAACAATTTTACTTCTTTGCCTGTATTCCTTATATATCACTCTCTTACACTCTCGTCATTGTGACGTACCATCGATGTCATCTGGTTACTTCCTGAAATTTGCATATGATTCTTGAAGATGTGTGTAGTGATTTTACAGGTGATATATTTATTTTAGAGTTCGATTTCCGCGTGACTCCGAATTATCCTTAATTTATGGACATGAGTGTAAATAAGCGGCCAGACGAAATATCTCTCGAGTGGTTGTTGATACGGGAAGAGGGGTGGGAGATCCACGGAACCGTGCCGGGAGGTGCTCTCCATCAAAACTGGGAGCGGAACTGAACAAAGTCGTAGTGTCATCTGTATGGTGCCCCAGGCTCTTGCCAACGACAGGCGCAATCTTGACCCCTTGCCACGATGAATTTCGTGGGCTTGCTCTGATTTCAAAAACCTGATTTGATGTTACTGTCGAACAGGAGGAATAAGTCGCAACAACACACCGTTGCTGTCATGAGCCAGGAGTTTCCCAGCATGATCATGTAACTATTGTTTACGTTGCAAAATCTAATAATGGTAATGTTAACGTACCATACAAAAATTTTTAAACACTTGCAGAATCTCACTCTTTTTGGTAGCATACACTAAGTCAAGACTCTAATATAACTAAGCAAATTTTTGCTATATCTAGATTAACAACAGAACGTAAGAAGGCTGTAAAAGACCCTTTTATTAATAAACTCAATTAGTTGAACAGAAGGAACTCTTCGTGGTTACAAAACCAACTTCCATTTATGGCGTAAACTCAAAAGTAAGAAATTCAAATTTAAACTAAATCTAAGTCTTCAAATAGCCAAATGTTACTCAGAAATATTAAACGCGCAAGCTAAGCCAACTTGCGCTGCGTTGTTCGTAGAATATCAAGTAATAATTTTGCCTGCAACAGATAGTACAGGCTCTAGCTAAAACAAAGTGAAACCCCCATTTAAATATTTCTTCTTTCTACCTCATTTAAATACACGAGAGTTAAGAATCTGCATTCTGGCAGGAAAAAGGAAAGGGAGAAGTGACAGTAAAGATGCTTAACATAAAATAACTGGTTACTTAAAATAAACAAATCCCTTATATACTTCCTGAATCCCGTAACGTCAGAAATAGTACCTTCCGTAACTTAAAATGCTTCAAATTCTGTCAGTTCAAATATTTCTTTTCGATATTTGAGATCGTTTCTTTCGAATAAGCAGCAAACAGGCCTTCGTAATTTTACGGATCTTCTTTTACTACTCCTTTTTCTTAAAAGTTTGTAAATAAATTATACCTTGAAACGGCTAGAAGAAGACAAAAGTGCAGCGAATATGAAGATAGAAATGAACGATTCACCCCGGAACTGATTCAAAGAACCGATTTCCCTTGCTAAATGAATTTACTTCTATTCCAGAAACGCAGTGTTGGCTTTTTTACAGTTCACGGAGAGTTCTTATTAGAAATGTCCCAAGAATAGAGATCTGCTATTCACTCAGGAAATGATTTATTTTACTGAGCGAGCAAACAAATAATCCGCGGGAAAGGAAGAAAAAAAAGAAGGGGGGAATTCTTTTAGATTTATCCACCCAGAGCTCTTGTTGAAAGCTTGCCAAGAAGTTCGATTCCCATTTTAGAGAAGAAAAAAGTGTTTATCCTCCAATGTTGAAAATGAGTTTAATTTTATCATTTCATTTTTTCCGCTCGTCGCTCTGTTTTCAATAACTTCTCTTGATTCACCGCTGTTTCCGATTTTTTTTATCAAGGTTACTGCTAGTAAGCGGTTAGTTCTTGTTATTGAGTCATAACTGATTTATTTCAGCGTGGTTCTGATCCGATCCCATGAAAGAGCCGTTTTTCTCATTTCTAATGGAGATATCGATTCCAGCAGTAAATCTCATTGTAGTAACGATCTAATTATAATCTGATTATAAAAAAATACAATAATAAAAATACGTATTTCGTATACCAATGTCTCGTACGCCAATGTCTTTATAGTTCTTTTTCATAAATTATTTGTAATAGTAATTATCACTTTACAACGCACACTACATTTCAAAATGTGATTAATCATTACATTCTTTATGAATAAGACTATTTCTCCTATTTGAAGCACAAATCTTTACGCACAAGCAAAACACTATTTGCAGCGTTCAGCAGACCTACGATATTACAAAGCGATGCCACTTAATTTTACATTTAAAAAAATTTCCATTTTTAAAAAAATCAATCGGGGGGGGGGGAAGATGCGATTTCTTCGCAAGCATGAATAAGTACAAATTGCGCATGAAGACATGGATGATGAAAAGTATCTATATCAGTTAAAAACCCTTTAAATAAAATTATTTTATGTACTTTTATTTTGTCGGAAAATATAGTTACATATAAAGTTATTAAGTTATATAAGATATAAGGTATTTTCTCCCTCCTTTCTGCATTTCTTCGTGGTGTAACGGTTAGCACACTTGGAGCATTCGAGAGATCCAGGTTCGAGTACTGACAAGGGCAATGCACATTTTTCATATCTCCTCCTCAAGAATACCTAAGCACGCTACAGTGGCGCCCGAACTAAAAAGGTGGTAGATGATGATTCTTCACCACCAGGATTTGGCGACTGGATTCCCTAATCCCCAGTCGCCCTTTAAACGGGGGAGTATATACGGTATTTTCTCCCTCCTTCTAGCATGCCTTTGTGATGTGACGGTTAGCCCACTCGGTGCGTATTCGAGAGGTCCAGGTTCGAGTCTCGGCGAGGGCATTGCACATTTTTATGTCTCTTGCTTCAAAAATAACCTAATGCCTCTACAACGAAATAGCACAATTCATAGTATTCTTATCGATATATTTCCACAACTATTTACAGAATCTGTTTGAAACCTGATCTTAAATTTAGGTTTTATTAATTCATCGTGACAAGGCTTCATCACATACAGTTTACGAAACTGATGTAAAGACAAATCAACAAAAATTACACAGATTCTCACACTTAATAGCTTTTCTTTAGCAAAAGTAACAATTTTTTTCGTCTTAAAAAGAAAAATGTATCTTAAATTACGAAAACCTCAAATTTAAGGTCCCTTAGGTAAAGAAATTTCGAGTCAAAGGAAGAAAACACTTTTGGCTAACTCAGCATAGCAATAACGTAGGGGAGGGGGAAGACAAAGAATATGAATTGCTTAAAGTAAGCATTTAACGCATTTGATAAATGACTGACATTTTAATAAGCATATTATTCATATTATGAAAGCAAAATCTTATGCGCTTATTATTTCTTAGAATCATCCCTACTTTTTGTGCTAGTATTATTACTAATATTTGCGCTGCATTATGTTAAACCTTTCCCACAACATCACAATTCTCATGTAATTTAAGGTTCGTTATGGATTACCCGTTACTTCTACAGTATAAATATCAAGATCCGCTCCAAGCATAGGCTACCCAGGCTAATGCCTAAGGCGCCGGTTTTTAGAGAGTGTCAACATAGTTCTTTTCAAAAGCGATAATATCCCGTGAAGAGATAGCTAAAAAATATTATTAAAATACTGTAGGATGTTATTAAGCGTGGTGAGCGAAAGAGCCACTTTTGAATTTTCTGACATAAAATCTTAGATTAAATTCGACTTTCTAAAGAAGTGGAACAGCTCTGGAGTCATTATAGAGAAGTGACTTGAAAGCGTTATGGCCGAGGGTCGACATTTCGCAGATGTTGAACTTAATCCATCTGTTACTCAGCAATAAATTAAACAACGAAAAAAAATCAAAATAAAATCATATTTTAAAATTTCACACTTTGAAAAAAACAATTTTCAAATGGGGAGGAGGAAGATGAGTTATGCAATTCTTTCGTTAAAAAAGGTCTTTATAAATTATTAATTTTATAATTGTTGAGTCTTCTTTATAAGTGAATTTTCCAGCTAATTAACGGGATTAGTATTTCAACCATTTAACTAAATTAAAAGAAGCGTCTTTTAGGAACGTAAAGTAAAATAACGAAAACAATTGCTCAAAACAAGATCACATTTTTAGAAACCATGTTTTGAAAAGTCATATTCCTAACAAGGCAAGAAACAATTTCTCTTTTTTCAAAGGAGAGAAAAGGATTCTAAAATTAATTACATAAGGGTTTCATTCCTAGATTTCAACCAGTTCTGGCAGAAATCAAGAATACACTCTTCCTAATTTAACTAAGCTAAAAGCAGCACGAATTAGATAAAAAAAACTAATAGATATAGTCTTCATTATCACTGTGCAAACTGACAAAATTTAGCAAACTTATAACGCAACTCACGAGTTAAATTCGTCTTCATAATTTAATTAAATTAAATGTAGCACCTGCTGAGGACACAAAGTAAAATAGCTATGAAAAAAAAAGTTTCATTTCCAAAAACGTAACTAGATTTAGGAACTCAGCTCAATTTCTGGCACGCAAGCAAGTCCTTGGAACCATTTCATCGTTCCAAATATCATCTGCATACGAGAAGATCAACGAGCACATTAAACAGAAAGGGAAAAATTCCAACTTCTCATACTCGATCTTCGCCACGCCTATGACCAAATCTATTGTCACCCCAAGATGATGCGTGCTCCTGCCGGATACCAGACGGTCACGCTTATGATTTTCGGGATTTCTCATCTTTTTGTAGCTGACCCCGTGACTCGCATTCTTTGGGTGACAGTTAGACCCTCTGTTAACTTGGTCACGTGGTTGACTGATATATAACCCATATCAAACGTCTGTCAGGCACACACTTTCGATTTGTTTCCATTGTGGTAAGAACCAAAGACTCCATCTCTCGGATTACACATCGTGGATATGATCAAACAAAATCATGGGGTAAGTGGACATTTTAAATACATGTGATATGACGCATTTCAAAATATTGGAAAAAGCAACTAAATCGATATTTCAGTTTCAAGTAATCGATATTAAGAAAAATAATTATCATATTAGTATACTTATGTCAATATATTTTTTTAGTTTAAGAAATTATTGTTTTCCTTATAAACTTAAAATTCACAGATTCATAAGGATTACATCGGTAAATGTTCAAAGAAAATTACATTTGTCAAATATATGACCAGTAATCATAGATTACTTGCTTTTAGCTAGTTTGAGAAAGACGAAAATCATTTTATAATTTTATAATCATTTTTAAAATCCAATTGAAACTTCATATTCTAAATGTAGATACTATATATAGTCCCATACATCTTAAAAGATCATTACGCAAATATTTTTTATATTTTCTTATATAGCAACTACAACTCACTTGAGTACTTTGTAAAACGTAAAACTGCAGTTTAAAATGACATAAAAGTTTTTAAATAGCTTCAATCCCATATGTCAGTCACAAACTATAAAGCCACATCAACATACTCAATCAATTTGAATTCGTGAGATCGTTAATCAAGTTGGCTATGCTCTGCTAATTATCGGAAAGGTTATAAATTTGTAAAACCATTCACTGTAGTATTAATCACAGCAAACAAATAAAATGTAGTTACATGAATTTACGAAAATTAATGCTCACTTCTTTCATACTAACATAATTCAGAACTCTATAGAGTTTGGCTCAAAAGTTTAAATACTTAATTTAACTATTGATATTATTTTCAAAAGCATATTCTAATGTATACATCACATGTTAAACTGTCTTAGAAATACGTTCCTTATAAAAAGTTTAATTCAAAGCAGTGTTATAATAAATTTAACGAAACGGCATATAAATTCTAATACAGTTTTACGTATTTTGATTTAATATTTTATCCAGTCCTTATTGTTAAGGCAAAGTTAAGTTTGTAGAGTCCTTATTGTTAGAGCAAAGTTAAATTTGTGGAAAACCTAAGTTGAAATCTGTTTGATGAATGCTTCCCATAACCAGTTAATGAAATTTTATTAATTAAAACTAAACGTAGTTAATATATTTAAAATAAAACAGATTATATGAATTGATAAATTTTTCCAGTAAATATGTTCCATTCTTCATTAATTTTTAGTATCGTATAATTCTAAAATTTCTTTCATTTTTAATATACATATACTATTAAAATATTGAACTTTTACTTAAAGTATCACTTCTTATTTAATTTGAAATCTCGAGACATTTCAAGATTCTGTTGAGTTAAACAGATCATAAGATTTTACTTTCTTAATAAAGTATATATAAATACAAAAGCCAAAGAACCCACATACCTTTTTTCTCAAAAGAATGGGGGGGGGGCATGAAAACTCTTCAAATCAGTATTACTTTAAGTTATCTCCTTCCTATAAAGGAAAGGTAATCAAAGTAGTTTCTATTCGAGTTTTCAGAAAATGAAATTTCAGCGGCCGTCGTGAATCTTCTCTAAATCAAGTAAATGATTGCTGTTTTACCTCTCTCTCAAATTTAAGAGAAAACAATAATAACTCAACTCTTTAAATTAACTTGACCCAAGCGATAAACTTTCAAGTGATTCTTAATCTCATTTGCCGCACACTTTTTCGAGAAGGCTATACTATAAGGTATATCTTCCGCCTTCTTAGCATGCCATCGTGGTGTAATGGTCAGCACGCTCGGCGCGTATTTGAGAGGTCCGTAGTTCGAATTCCTGCGAGGACATTGCTTCATGTCTCTTGCTTTCAAAAAATGCCTAATGTCTCTACAGTGGCGCACGAACTAAAAAGAAGGGGGATGATGATTCTCCACCACCAGAATTTGGCCATTGGGTCCCCTAACTTTCAGTCGCCTTTTAAAAGGGAAAGTATATAAGGTATTTATTTCTTTCACCTTCTTAGCATACCTTCATGGTGTAATTGTCAGCCCACTCGGCGAGTATTCGAGAGGTCCCTGGTTCGAGTCCCGGCGAGGGCATTGCTCATTTTTCATGTCTCTTGTTTTCAAAAAATGCCTAATGTCTCTACAAGACTTTTGTTTATATTTATGAACCTAGAAGGGAAAAGTTTGGTTGAAGTAGAAATGAAAGAAAACTAAGAATAAAGTACGTTATAAAATAAAAAAATGTATCTTACACGTTTAGCATCTGAAATATTAATTTTCGTGATTCCAGTGATATTCGATTATTTGTCCATACCTCACGATATAAAAATATGGGATTTCTGTAAAAGTATATTCAGTCTCCTTCAGATTCCTTCAGATCCTTCATACTAGACTGTACTGTATAATGTTTGATAGGATATTCGTCCAGCTCGGTAAGTAATAGATTACCTAGATGGATTGCTAATATCAAGTAATATATGAGAAACGTTGAGTTAGAGCCTTTAGAAAAACTATCAACTATAACAAAGGTACTTAAGATTTATGAGGAACTTTATCATCATTATGAAATACAAATCACTTGCATGTATTGTGCTTCTACAGAGATCTCAGAATAAATTCATATAAAATGAAAAGGTGAAACAAGCAGCATTCTTACTTCTTAACCTTCAATATGCAATCCTTGGAGGTTTATACAATGTTTGGCACTTTCATACAGTTTCATGTTTCCTTGTAATAACACGTCTTTTCTAATGCTGTTAAAAATCTCTGATCTTTCTGAATCGTTTAAGCGTTAAATGAAACTCTGAAGTGAGACTTCAAGAACAGAAATAGGCTTAAAAGAAAGTAGTCTGCTGTTATAGTGCCACCATCTGGTGAATGGGGTTGGAATGATTGAGAATTGTGTCTTTTTTTATAGCGAGAAATTGCCTAACGAGAATGAAACTGTGAGACGGCGCATTTCAGTGCATCAGAAACAAGTTATTCGGATTGATCTTTTTCAGGCCTAATGCGCTAAATTATTCTCAAAATGTTCATCATGTCTTTGTAAATACGGATTTCATCGTCGATCCCTTAGGAACAAATTCCATGTTATTTATTTCCTTCCAATAAAGCAAATATCATCAATATAGTTTTTATTCAAATTTTCAGAAATCAAAATTTAAGTGGCCATGGTGAACCTTCCCTAAATTAAGTAATTACTGCCGTGTTGTCTCAGAATCATAAGCAAAGCAATCAAGTACCATTACTGATCACAGTGTGTTTGAAACGTCAAGATTAAGATTTGCCATTTGGATCAAATCATAAAATGCAGGAATTCTATCTCTTTTCTATCCTGCGGTCATTGCATAGCGGGCAAAATATTAATATTTTTTTCTCTCAGTATTTTCTGTGACAATTTAAGAATGATTTTCTGTGACAGTTTAAGCTCATCAGTATAATTCGAAGCAACAAGCGGGGATTTTGCAACAGCAAGTTGCCGAACGTTTTTATTGTTCTCATCCGTTGGAGACTACGGAAAGTGACTGCTCCTCGGTGAATCATCAATAGCCTCACATCCGTTACCAATTCGTCTTTGCCAGCGAAAAATGTTGGTTCATACTGATATCTGACCCCTGTACGCTTTATACATTTCAAATATCTCCGTTCTTGTTTTCCTCCCTTTACAACAACATTTCATTGCTGTTCTTTACCAAAAGTTTGGACTTATGACAGCAGATGTTTAATGATTTAAGTCCGCAGAAAATTCTTCCCGTAAGAAGACAATATTTTAAGAAAAGTAATTTGAGATACCATAGTAACAAATAATTTCAATTATTGTTTAGTAGATTGGCTCTAATTTGTTAAAAAAAGTTAAAGAGGTACTATGTGTATGAATGTGTGAGATTTGTACTTCAGATTTAAACTGACAAAAAAACAATAATAATTTTTATTTCCAGGGAAATTTTTAAATTTTAAATTGAATACATAATGAATGCAAAAAAATCATTAACATCATACACTTCTTCGGAATATTTGACCATTTCTATTTAACCAACTGATCTTTTCTAAGTCATTCGATCTTTTTCCATATGTTACATTGGAGAAAGGGAAATCAATCTCGTTTCTGACGTAGAATATTTGAAATATACCGGTAATGTCAGTGTTGTTTGGCTCACAACAGAAAACAGACTGAAGTTTCCACATATAATACCGGTTCTAACCAATTCGGATAGACTATATTCCCGTGTTTAAAATAATGTTATGCATTAAATACATCGATATTGTTTTTTTTAGCCATAAAAGACAATCAATGGTCGATAACTATAGAAGATAAAAGTCACATCCATAGCATAGAGACTGACAGCATCATTGGAAGATGACAGACTAGTCACAGCTAAAGGCAGGTAGCACAAGACCTCAGAATTTTTGAACAGTTATTCTTAGGCTTTGCAAACGGATAAAAACTAGGGAAAGTTTTCGAGTACAACACGTTAGAGGTTGCTTGTGTGCAATAACAGCATAACATCACCAATATAGCGGCGTAAATGCCGAAATCATCCAACTACCACAGTAAATGCATTGGTGACGGCTTCAAAGATCATCGTATCAGACAAGAAATTTATTCTGGTTACATCAGATAGATATGTATATACGAAGGACCGATGCACGTGTTCCGTTAACTATTCAAAAAGTAGTATTCTGAACACTTTGTTTAGATCCCATAGTAATAGGGCATTGTTACTAAATCCTATATCGACTTAAGAGAGTGGTGCTTGAAACCAGTACAGCTAGGAGAAACTGAGGCGTTCATAACTCTGCCAGAATTGTCGAAAGCAATCTTTTTGGAGGACGAAATGCTGTGTACATCTTGGCATCTTTTTTTCGATAGTTAATACAAATGTCGAAAAAACTACTAACAACTAATTTTATAGGAAATTTATAGGAAAGTCGTCTTGCATCAGCATGTAAGAATTGTTACGAGACGACTTCTAAGTTCCATTTAATGGACAATAATGCACATCTTTATACGTCTAGTTTGGTTCTGCAATACCCGAAATGAGGTTATAACGAATAGAATTCCCAACACTCTCATCGAATTTAAATTCCATTGAACAGACAGAAGTTACCTTTAATCGCTGCATTACAACACATAACACTCCACCGAATAGTTCAGACGAATTGTTCAAGATTAAAATTCCTTATTTCCAAAACTGGCACCTTTTGGTGATAAGACTGTCCACCATTCATTTGTTGTTTAGCTTGTTTAGCTGTTTTTCATTATTCTAATCATACAGTGGATTAAATTGTCCTTTAACTATGAGAGACGCATTCTTGTTTGAAGCACTGTCAAGCTAGAAGCGCTGGGTTTGATTTTTTTTAATGGGTCAACTAAGCCCCAATTTCTTCTTTTGTTTCTTTCTTTATTTATTTACTTTACATATTGTGCATATGCTTTTGCTTTTTGTTTCTCATAGCTAAATGAAGCAAACCCATCCCAAAGAAATGTGAGTATAAGCAGCATATATAAACCTATACAAGATATTCTAAAAAGATGGAACAGTATACTTCCTTCAGTACTGATCCTAAAATTGTGCTTGTGCTTATAATTACAAAGTTTGCTACTGCCAATCGGATATGATATTTAATTACATCGAAATACCGTATAAAAATACCTTACAAACACTTTCAGGACCGTTGGTGGACAGATTTTGTAAACAGAAAATTCAGTTTTTAGTCCAAAGAGGCTTTGTCCCTGAAGGACTATTGTTTTCGTTTTGCGATTTTGCGTTGAATCACTCTGGATGTCACTTTTGAAACTGCTGCCACCAAATATTATCTCGCCATATATATTATTTGAAGAAATTAAATAATGAAGAATGTGCATAATTGTATGCATGTTTCAAGCATTGTGATAAAACAACGGTACCTAGAGACATCAATTTTGAATGACGTAATCCTACTGCGAATATGGGCATCTGAAAGCCCAAATTTAAAGTTTGGGATTTTTTTATTATCGATTTCTTATTTTTTAAAACTTTAACGAATATTTGATTAACAAACTCCAGAATTTCAAAGCGAGCAATGGCAACGTTGTACAGAAAAAACATTTTTATCTCCAGCGAGTGAGACTGTGTACGCAAATTCTAAAGATATGCTCAATTTAAAATTATTTTGTGACACTGCTCTTGAACTCAATTTTAAGTGCGAAGAACATGATATTTAATAAATAAAGGTAATACACAAAATGTTGAAAAAACGCCCCTTTGGACGTAATTTAAAATCTGATACCTTTCAGATTTTTTTTCTCTTATGATTTCCCTTGAAATAGCAAATAATGTTAGTTAGTAAGTAAATATATTACGCTTTAATAATCTGAATACAAAAAGCTCCATAATTTTATGCCCAAAAATTGAAGAAAATATTCGTAACTAATAGTTGCATACTATCAGCTATAAAATAATAAGGACAGCTGTTTTATCCCATAAGGAAACAACAGTCTGTAAAACGCGCTATCGTGCTAAGTTTGTTTTGTAGTTTCCAAGTACGATCAAATTCTAATATAAATTTGCCAATTATAGATATTTAAGAAGCGATCTAAAACAATGAGCTTTCATGAGTATCTCACGTAAACATATGGAGGTTTTTTTTTTTTTTTTGTATAACTTATTAAACTATAATAAGCATTACATTTTAACTGACTTTATTGGAGGAGGGGGAGTATGTAGAAAGCAAAATTTTCTGATTACAAAATTTGATGCTGAAACTCCTTTCATGAATTTCTTTACTTTATTTGAGATCTTGTAGTTGAAGGTATAATCAATATTTAATGAATTAAAAGATGTAAGCAAATTTTTCGAAAGCAATGTATATTATTTTTCTTCTTTATGCCATCTTATATTAAGAAGAAAACTTCTTTATTCTATCTCGTCAAAGAAAAAGCAACATCTGCACGAAAAAACACATGAAAATTTCTTTGCTTTTAAAATGGCGGCAAGCAGATACTTGAAGAGAATTGCATTCTAGACAAAATATCATAGTGCGAAAAGAATTCCATCTGCAAGCCCTGATTTTCCCCCATACGGCCTGAGCACAGAGCCGGTTCTAGGCTTAAAAGACATAGAACGTCGATTTTCGGAGATCGCCAGCTAAGTTGTCCTCACAAACGACGTCTAAATAAAAGTACGTTTTGCTTTGAATTATTCACATGTATTTAATTTAATATCAGATTATTCTTATTATATAAGAGATTAGTATAGTTCATACGATTAGTATCCCCTAAGGTACCTAAAATGCGAAAGCCAGACCTGCCTCAAGTTTTATGGTACTCCGAAATCAGCCCGTAATTCCTCCCAATACAATTTCTCAGGTATGAAAACAAGGAACATGTGTGCTTTGGGAACTCAAAAGAATGTGACTAGAGAACTCTCAGATTAGTTTAATGGTGCTTTGGTCATGTAACTTATAAATGTTTTCCATTTAGCTCAGATTTAGAACATCAAAACGATCATGCTCTTTCTCAGCTTTACATGTTCTTCAATATGTGAAAAATCAAAGAAATAACATGGTTGAATTTTGGTTAAAAATGAACGAATCCGCTTTGTTATAAATACAGCATTTTTAAGGCAATCAAGACAGGTTTCCTAATTTTCATACTGTTAATGGATCATCTTCTACGTTTCATGACAACGAATTAATTTTCCATAATTCAAAAGAGAAAAACTTGAATGGCACTTAGTTTAGAAACTATCAGCGGTTAAACATGAAAAATGAAGTACTGAAAATCGCAGACAGGCGGATGTATTTACGCAGTATGAACTTAATTTACCTCAGAATTTTTGACCAAATGTGACAGCCCGTAACTGATTTATGACCGTAAGTGGAACACTTTCAACTGCAGGTTAGTCTGCCATCGTTTCAGAAAAAGTATGCACAGTGACGATTTCTTTGTGCATGACCTCATTTCGTATAAGAAATATTACTCTCATATACTTTGAAAGGAATTTAACGCTCTAAAATATACATTCAGTAAATTCAAATAAGGTACCTCTTATTTCAAATTTAAATTGCATTAACCTTCTTATGCGAACGAACTTTGCCTGTTTCAATGTAGTTATTAGACCATTTATTTGAACAATAACTCATACATTCCATCGAATATCATACTAAACGATCTCATAATAAACATGAAAATAGCAAATCAATATTTAGAAGCGTTTGGTATTATTTGCCTAAATGCTACAGAATTAAAAGGACTGAACCATGTCACAACTAAATGATTTCTTGCAAACAAAAGTAAAAGATGGCAATAATTTTTTCCATTTGTAAATATTCGATGCCATTAAAGCATGTCTAAGTAACAGAATTGCTAATCTTAACCAAACAGGATTACTACGTATTATTCCTATCTTACAATAATTAGATTTAAAGCTTTTTTAGCAATATTATGGAGGAAAAACACTGCAATTCAGTAGAAAACAATTTAGAATTTTGAATCTTAAGCATTTTAGCAGGTTAACAAATATGGGATAGTTATGGTAAGTGAAGCACATAACCAACATGAACTTTGACAAGCAAATGAACTTTGACAAGATAGGATGGTTCTGCTTGCTGTATTGAAATGAATTGTGCAGGCAAAGTTTGGTATATTTTTAAAAGCTCCTTTTGTGGTCAAATCATTTACGAAATTCGATAATTCACTTCTTTCTACTAGCTAATTCAAGCCTTATCAAAAGAGGATTCTATACATTCAACACAAAACGAATTTAACGTTTTGAACACTGATAATTTTTGCAAACTAAAAATACGTAATAGATATGATACGTGAAGAGTATAACAGCTAGAAATTTGGCAGGTAAAGACAGGTTGGTATTGACTATACAGAAAATAATAATAAAAAGAAGAAACAAATTCAGTTGAAACCTTTATATGTTATCGAAGAGCTTTAGCTCTTGTCGAAGTTAAAGCTAGCAACAAAACCCAAGAGTTCATTACCTTCTAAAAGTTTCATCCTAACAAGCCCGAAATCAGTCATAGAATCCACATTATCCAGTCATTAATTCGGTTCAAACATACTTCAGATGCAATGCGTCTTTAGCTGTGTACATTAATAATAAATATACGTACATCCACGCTAGTTTTTAACTCCCTGTTGGTGAAACAGGCATAACGTTGAAATTTTTTTCCAACTGTGAGTTGAATCAAGTGTTCCCGGAATACTAATACCCTGCTTTACAGCAGTCAGTAAGGATGCGTTATTAGAATACATTTTTAATTTAAGGTGGGTTAATCGGAACATAATTTTTCTTCGTATACCGAACAGTATCGCTAGAGGCGTATCCTTCTAAAACCACTAAAAAAATTATTTAAAATATCATTTTAGTTTAAACTTAGCTAGTAGCGATATAAAACTGCTAATATTAGTTTGATTTATTAAAATAATAAATCCAAATATAATAAAGTGGAAATGAAACTAGGATGTGGGGAAAATTATGTAAGTTAAATATAATGATAATTAGTTCCCAATAAGAAAAGAATAGTATGAGGTACTCCTCAGTTTAGCAGGAAGTATTAAATGCAAACTGTATTCAAAAGTTCGTAATTTAAAAATCAAAAAATAATTATTAAGAGAATGAAAATATTATAATGAATGAGTACATTTAAAGCCATTAAAAGTTTTTAGCTGTCCTTGTAAAATTTCTATTATTCAGTCAAATGGAAATGATGATGAAATTTCTTTACATTAACTATTTAGAATATTTGACAAATTTAAAACCAAGCTTAGCATTCTAATACAATTAAAATTTACTATAATAAATATTCTTTGTAAATATCCGCAGACAAACGTAATATAAACCATATGTATATATATGGGGAAGATTTACGATATGCACAACTAATTCATGAAGTTAAAATAGAATTTATTTATTTACATAGGAATGAAAAGAAAAGGAAAAAAATGAACAATCGTCACAACTTAATACGTCTGTGTTGAAAGCACTTCTGACACCAAAATATGGGGAAGATTTACGATATGCACAACTAATTCATGAAGTTAAAATAGAATTTATTTATTTACATAGGAATGAAAAGAAAAGGAAAAAAATGAACAATCGTCACAACTTAATACGTCTGTGTTCACTAACGTCAACCTCTCGTCTGACCACACCCTAATCTAGATGGCGCTCTTTACATAATCTTACTCAGTTACAGTTACAATTCCTACATATATAAATGTTTAATTCTATACTTTTAAATTCAATCATTGTCGTTAAATCAAAATAATAGATTTCACTAGCATTAAAGTAAATAGACTTTGATACATAGCATTATTTAATTGAACTTTGCTATTGCGTATTCCTGAAATACATTCACTACATAAATGAAATGATACTGCTGTATAAATTTTGTTCTGAATAACATGCAAAAAGCAAACTAATTCGATAAAGATTTAAATCACTAAGAAAGAGATTTCTCTTTGCACTGTACAAATCGATTTTAAGGTTAATAATTAAATAAGGAGTAGAATTACGCAATTCAACTAGTTATATTAAAAATTTGTATTATTCTATTAAGCATATTAAGCAGCGAATTTATTTATATTTTAAGAAAACAATTTCCTCTAATAACGCATTATTTTATGTCTTTATGTTTGATTTGAAAAACAGGTCACACGGTTGCTCGTCACTTGCACACTGATAGGTCTTGTGGCTAGCACTCAAAATGAGAAGCGATTAACAAGCAACAATTCCACAACCTCAAGTAACACTCTAACAACCAGCAAGAAAGATTCAGTGGCTAATGGTGGTACTGCAGAATTTGTTAGATTGCATAGACGTGCACCGAGATTTGATACCGCAGGATCAAGTCCTTGGGTTAGAGTCTACAACAGACCGCCAGGTAAAACTCGTAAATTACATTTGCCTTCCTTTAATATCTTACTAAATTCCTTATGTAAAAATACCTGTTCATATACTTTTAATGCAAATTTAAATTACTTAAAATTTTTTTTATTTTAAGATTATTATGAACTTGGTAATATCTTGTGAAAATATTCTTTTTCTTAATACATCTAAGAAAAATAAGGGAATGCCATTTACATTCGTTCTTAAGAATCCCATGTGTTAAGCTGATTCTATATTTTTTATTTTTCTTTTCCTCATTTCTCACTAACATTTACCCATACAGTAATAAGAAGTGATAATATTATGTATTGTTTGTTCTAGGTACTAAAACAGATTCATTTTTCAATTATGAAACAAGAGGCAACACTAGTGCTCACACTAGTGGAGAAGCATGGTCTGGTTTCGAAGAAAATGTTTTAAGTGATAGTGCTCCTGCCGCTAAAGGAGATTTAAATGCACAAGTCCAAGACATCCTACGAGTCAAACCAAAAGGCAAAGACAACGCTTTAAGCAATACAAAGATTAAAACACCCGAAATTAAACAAGAGACCCCACAAGGAAAAACAGTTTCCCCACCCACAAAAACACCTCAGACAACAGTATCTTCAGCTCCAGTAAATAATGATGCTCCAAAAAAAGGTATGGCTGCATTTAGCTATAACTGATTTTAAAAAATACTTCTGATTCTAGCAATTATAAAATGAATTTCAGAAAAAAAAATACGAAAACTAACTAACTGTAGGATAAGTTTATGGGTAGTATTTTAATTATTCAAAAAATTAAAAGAGCTTAAGAATGAGAAGACCTAAAACTATATAACAGAATTAATTAAGAATACAAAGAAATTGAACGACATGAAAGCTTCTAAGGTTTCGTCAGAGAGTAAAAATTAAAGAGAAAATAAACTAAAAAGAGGTCATTTTTACATTTTTTACTTAATTTTTAAAATTTCAAAGCTTAGGTTTTTCAATTTATTAATCGAGAAAATAATAGCTTAAGAGTTAACTAAATTTTTCACATTAATTAATAGTGCATTTCTAACAATTATAAACAGCAATTCCTAACTTGTTTGCGCAAGAGTTCTGCACACACATCTAGAAATAGATGTAATAATTTTTAAATAGAAAAGACATAGTTTCTCACATAAATGACCGCTGTTTAAAGAAGCTAAAAAATTTATTTCTTAGGCTACATTGCTTGGTCGTCCAATGATGGTGCGTCACCTTCTAGATGGGCTTCGAATGATGCTCCTGATTCTGAAACCAAAGAACCAAGTCCTGCAGTTGAGGAAACCATTACGACGAAAGACGGCAATCGATGGAAAGTATGTAACTTCGCAATACATCATTCTACTTAAAATTTACTAACAAATTTTTTCAGTAGCAGTCAGAATAATAAGAATAGATTTCTAAACTAATTCATACAGAAAATTTCGAGACTCTAATTATTAAAACAATATTTCAATTTTTGAAGATCTTAAATAAAAGTTCTTTATTATAAATTGATAGTTTTGGAAGCGCCAAGCCAAAAAATGTAGGATGTAAGTAGGTCATTAAAAGCTTAATCGCACCATAAATACAAGCATTACATTTTACTCATATCTATATTGTAAGAAATTTTTTGATATCGTTTACAGAAATATATCAGTTTTCAAACTTTGAAATGTAAGCTTACATTCCTGGCACAAATTTATTATTCATTGAATTTAATGATTTTAAAACTAGCCTAGGAATTAAATTTTACCTTCCATTTATCTTCAGGTGGTAAGTAAGGGTGGTGAAGAAGGTTGGGAAGTTGTAGATGATAAAGGTGCCGTTGAATGGAAGATCGAATATGACGATGGGGAGTGGCGAGTCACAAGTACTGGAGATGCTCCTAATGATGTAGAATGGGCTGATCCTGAATACATTTGGGGACCTTCTGATGGATCCTTATCTGAAGATGATGAATATAATTCTTGGCCTGCTGATGATTATGGTTACACGCCACCTTGGATAGATACTCAAACTTATGTTCCAGATTATGGAAATTACAGCTGGCCAAAGAAAGGCGAGGGTATCCAAAGACCTGCTTCCAAAGACGAGGCAAGACAAGATCCCAATTCTGGTAACAATCCTTCATTCACTAGAGTAAATTCAAAAGATATTAGAGTAAAATCTTAATCTTTTTAAATCCTTAAGTTTGATGCACTGATTTAAACTCTTTCGGCCTACATCATAATTTTTACTAACTGTACATTAGGTTAAGATAAAACACCGTATTAAAAGCTTTAATACGGTGTATAATACCGTATTAATACCGTATTAATAAGCTTTCTTTTCTCGTAGAATTTCAAAACCTAAAAGTTTATAATTTAAAGATCCACTGCAACTTCTAGGGCCAAAACTCAGGAGCACAATGAAGTTAACATCAATGTGATAGACTAAGTACTAAAATCAAAAGATAAAGGAATTGTTATCCAAATTAAATTTCTCACCACCTAAAGTTCCTCAATCACTAGTAATTTAAATAAATATGCTAACATACAGGCGTTAATTCGATATAAGATACACGCCTTTTTACTCTTGAACAGCAACATAAATACAAGTATTATGAAAAGCTTGTTTGCTTTCGCTGATATCTTAACCCTCACTCGATCCTCCTCCCATTTTGAAGTGCTCTGCCTTTTCTGTGATATAAATGTGCATCATTTGGACAGATTTTATTTGAATTAAGAAGTAAATGAAAGATTATCTTTAAAAAAAACCCTGGTTAGTTAAAGTTTAATTAAACCTTACAATTTTAAAGTTGAGAATGTTTTTACAAATTTTACCATTCTACTGAAATTGGAATATGTACAGCCTATTGAACGTTTTGAATCCGTAACCAAGAGAATTCAGTCATGCAATCACTAGGATTCGATCTTCAAACCTTCCAATAGCTTACTAGATATGCTGCAACTTATGTCAATAAGTTATGCAGAAAATAGACTTGATAATATAGAGGACTTTAAGATTCATAAACGAATGAAATTCTTTTTCTGCAAATGTATAGAATAACTGAAATTCAGGATGTACAGTTGCTGAAACCATTCCCTTACTATGGGCACAATTACAATCCGGAATAAGAAGCAAGTATCAATGTTAACCTGTACAAAATAATACAAAAATATAAACCTATATAACATCGTTCTCTATCATTTAATTACCACTGCCAGTTTTTTTAATCTAAATAATAGTTTAAGCACTATGTTCTTAAATAAAGATTTAAAGTAATAAAAAATCAGTAAAGCTTGTGCCATAAAAGCGTATATATTATTATCTGTATATTAGTATATGTGTAAATAAAATATCAATTATTAATAATTCCTCGAGATATAACGATTTTGGCCTTCACAAATTCACATTTTATGAATAAAAAATTGTATTTTTAATTCAAGGATTTAAGGATCCGGTGGAGCAACAAACTAACTTCAAAGAGCCAGTGCCTTATGGAACACGGCGGAGAACCTTGCCTGGAAAAACTCAAGTCAGCAGCGCAGAAAGGCGAACAAATAGCGAAAACATAGATACAGCAGATCACAGCGTAGACCCCGAGCCTCCACAAGCAGACCAGCCAAT
Organism: Stegodyphus mimosarum; assembly: GCA_000611955.2. NCBI lineage: Eukaryota > Metazoa > Arthropoda > Arachnida > Araneae > Eresidae > Stegodyphus > Stegodyphus mimosarum. The sequence goes on from KK121988.1 coordinate 27,327, forward strand.
AACAGGAAAATCCTGGAGGCCAAGTGGAACTATTGTAGGTGCAAGTCCGGAGTGGGTGGAAGGATATGGAAGTAATGCTTGGGAAGGAGACAATTCTGGATGGCATGCTGGCTATGGCAGAGAAACCTGGATCGCTGAGAACAAAGATTATCCTTCTGGACAATGGATTCCAAAACCCGGCCCTGGTAAGTGTTTTCATCATTAAAAATTTTTGTAATATAAAAAATTGCAAAAAATAAACAATTAATAAACACTAATTATTCTACAGCTGTACAATACGCAGGCTTTATATTTCAATTCTCCTGCATAGCTTTAACTTTTGATTAAAATGTCCCACATTAAAAAGCACTACGTCAATTAAAATCGAGTAAAGTAAAATTAAGGCAACTGAAAGGAAAGCGACTAGGTATTGTCTATTGAATTTGCCGTTTCTCTAGAGAAGAATTGAAGATGATACAACTGGTATCTGGGAAATAACCACCAACATTTAGAACGCTCCTCCTGGAGATGTGAAATTTATATATTATGTGTGCAAATCTCACGTCTTAAAAATTCAGGTAAAGGACGAATTATTATTCCGCTATGTTTTCTTATAATCTCATTGATACATTATTTGAAAATATATAAAAAGAAGTATTCACAAAATAAGATGACATTTCAATTTCATGTTTACTTCGCTTTTACCAAAAAAAAAATCGGAAAAAACGCAAGGCTGAGTATTGCGAGGCGGTTCCTCTACAGTGTGGAAATTGCAGAATACATACACACACTCTGGCATCAAATACTACATCAGCGAAGCATGCACGTTGACAAAATCAAGCATTTCTCACAATGTATTAATCGTGTATTTCTCACCATATAATAATCATGTATAATCATATATTAATCGTGTACGTCTCACCATATAAGAAATATTTAATTTTAAACAAGATAATTGCTTGGACACAACTTTTCGTTTATCTCATCTTCTTTTAATTGACTGTGTGCATTCTATATATAAATCGAACACTTTCTATGCTAAACAGAAAATACTGTAACGTTTGCAACTGGAAATTCTGTCTTTACTTCGTTTACAGAAACTCAAATGTGAATTTACATTACAGACACTGCAAAGGGCTTCAAACCTGCAGTGCATAAACGTTTTCTTATAAATATATATTACTTCGTCGGCCTTAGAACACTTTAATTAAAATCTGATTTAAAGTTACAAAGATGCACAAGGATTTAAGTGAAAAACCTAGTACATGACACAAAGGAATTTACTGGAAGAAATGTAATCCGATTAATAAGGATAGGCAAACAATTGATTTTAATCAGTTGGTAACCTACAGACGTTACGCCTAAGTTCACAATGAAATAATTAGTTCTAAAAATTAATGCTGAGAGTAACAAGTTCATTAATAATATTTATATTATTTGGCAATTATCAGAAATACTAATATTCATATAAAATTAACTAATAATTTTTCACAACATGATGGTAAATAAAATATTTTGATTATTGTTCTCATTTTTCATTTCAAAGGGCAAGTCAAAACTAATACTAACGAAAACAGTGAAGGAAACGCCAAAACTCCTATCCGAGCCTGGGGCACCGGATATGGAAGCAAGACCTGGAAAGGCTCTGAATGGAATAGTAATGTTGTTTGGAAAACAGGATTCGGAGGACCATTACCGTGGGCAGATGATAACAGCACTTGGAAATTTCCAGATTCAGATACTAAGCTATATGATTTAAATAAAAATAAAAGACCTTCGGTTTGGTCTCAACCAGTACCCACTGCAGACAATACAGTTGATGCAAGTAGAAGAGAAAGCGGTTCCACCGAAAAGAAACCAGATGGTGCTGATACTAAACGTCTAATAAGACCTCTTAACAGAGGAAATAATTTACGCAAAACGCCGCCTCGTAGAAGAACTGAAGGCGAAAGCTGGGGTGATGATTCAAGTATAGGAGGCGTCGTGTGGAAAGAAGACATACAACCCCCAGCAGGTAAATACTTAAACCTGACAAATAATTAAACAGTTATGGCATGCATACTTTAGAACTAAAATAACAAAATGGGATAAAAGTTAACGGATTTAATATTTTGTGATAGTAGGATAAATAAGTAAAACGACAAATATAAACTAATAATAGTGCAGTTATTCAAGAATTTTTCATGTGTATTTATTTATAAATGTTTCTCATTTAAAAAACATCTTTTTAAAAAATTATGCATAGCTTTCAAAATTTAAATTTTAAAAACGTGTAATAACCTTATTTTACTGGAAAAGAAATACATTTATTTGCTTTCAACTCAAAAATATAAGCTTTGATCACATAATCATATATTGTTTATAGGTGAATCACCAACGAAAGTGGATGGTAGTCAGAGTAACACTTGGCAACCTGGCGGTTGGAGAATAAGTGGGCCAAGTGGAAAGCAAAAACCTACAGTAACTTCATGGAAGTCAGGTCGTCCAAACAAAAGCAGTAATTTGATTAGTGTATTATGGAAAACGGGAACTGATATTCCAAGTGCTGCGGCACCTGCCGAATGGGATAGGACGCAGTTTCCAAACGGCGATTCAGACGGTACTCCTGCTTGGAACTTCAATGGATGTAAAATGACCATTAAATGCGGGTCGAAAACTCCAGATGTTAGTGATGATAGCATAGATATAAACACACCTCCTGATACCCAAGATGATACGTACTCACCGTCTACAGAATCGCCACCATCGAATGCTGGCAAAAGCTGGAAGCCTCCAAAAAGCTGGAGACCTCCATTATGGGAACAACCTAGCCCGCCTTCTGGAATAAGATGGAAATCGTCACCTCCTACCGTACCTACAACAAGTGTTCCTTGGAAATCACCCCCGACTCCACCAAGTGTGGGATGGAAATCTCCTCCTTCCTTACCCCCAAGCGTGACCTGGGAACAACCAACTCCAAGCATGAGCTGGAAAAAACCTACACCACCAAGCACAGCGTGGAAACAGCCACCACACAGCAAAATTTGGAAACAGCCTACACCACCACCGACATTAACATGGACAGAGCAAACACCAGCTTCTCCAAGTGTGAGCTGGAATTCACCTCCGCCAATGAGATGGAAGAGACCTGGCAGAAAACCAACCAAGAGCTGGAAACCTCCACCAACCAAAAGCTGGAAGCCTCCAGTAGGGCCAAGTCAAACCTGGACGCCAGCTATCGCAACGCCTGCACCAGATGTATTTCCCCCTCAAACAAAGCCAGATTGTAAAGATGACACACCACAACCAACTGCACCACCAAATATTGAGGACAATGATGATGACACAGGACCACCACAAATAATAATTATAACTAAACTTCCAAATGGTCTAAAGCCACCTGGTATAGCCGATGACAGCGATACTAAAGATACTGCAAAACCTCCAAGTGGTCCATGGATTTTTCCTCCCAGAAAAGGGAGCCCAAAGGGGGGCAAAACCAGGAAAGATAAAAAAGTTCCTGTGGGAGGTAGTGTAAATAGATGGCCAGCTCTCCCTCCAAAGAGAAATTCGAAACCATCCAATAAACAAAAAGGGTGGCCTAAAGGTATGCTGCCTCCGAATTTCAGATGGACAAGTAATAGTTTACGAAGATCGACAACAAAGAAGCCAGTTATGATTAGCGGATGGAAACCTTCAGATAATACAAAACCAAAAACTTGGAGACAAATGTTAAAAAAACTGATTAATGGACGATAGAAAACGTGCGCTGAATTACTGCTTTAGACAATAAGTTGCTATTATGTTTTCTAAATTTTGTATTCTTTTAAGTATAAATAACAGAGATTTTAGGAAAAGAAGGGAACTCAATAAAACTTCTTTTATTGATAAAACGATAAATTCATATCTGTTTTAGGCAGTCTTTCGAAATAAACTTTTTTTCAGTGCCATTAATTTTACGCACCAAAAACACCGCCATTTGAAACCTTTAATCATTTGCGAAAAAAAATGAGGCAGGAAAGCATTCCGAAATTAAGTTATGAAAAACGAAATTTTCACGCTTCTGGAACTGGTGTTTTTACATGTAAATCAAAACCACGATCATGTAAATACAAGCAAATGGAAACACTGTTTCGTTAATGTAGCTATTGTAACCTTATTTCTGCATCGGATTTTATGTAACTGTTAAAATAAACTGCAACATTTAGTTTTTTAATCAGACTTTGGATTATTGCTTTTAGTTACTTACTCCAATCGATAAATCGTTATTGAAATACAAACGTGTTCTTTGGAAACACAGTAAACGCATGAAAACCCTGTACAGAAGAAGATTATAACAGCTTAAATTTTTATGAACTGTAGTACAATTACAGAAGTGTAATTGCCTGCAACAAAGAAAATTTTAATATATCTTAATTCAGTTTAGAATTCTAATGAATCTGTGATTATAAAGTCGCATATCTAAGCCTTTGCAAAATATCGATATTCGACATTTACTGAATTTGTTATTTATTCATTTAACACAGCAAATATTTTTTATGATTACTAAAATGAACACAGCTCTCAAAGTAAGATCAAGCAACCTAAGATTATACTAGATAAAGCAACTATAAGTTACAATCTGAAGAGAACTTAATTAGTACTCAAAAGAAATTGTTCACAGTTAAAAACATTCTGTGATTCTTTCAGATGGATTTGAAAGTTTTAAAGATCACTATCAAACTACATTTATTATCTCAGTTAATAACACTAAAGAATAAATTTTAACATATTTTCCATATTCTCAATGGTAAATACCTTTCTTTATGAAATTTGTGGTGTCTAAAATGACGATCAAAATTAAAAATTAGTTAAAGTTTTAAAATTAACTAAAAATTTAGAACTGACCAATTAAATTGAATCAGGGTTGCCACTCAAACAGGAGAATGAAATTCCCTGACTTTTCTAGGTGTTTTAAGAAAATTCCAATCTATCCGCATAATGCCCTTTGACTGTGCTAAAATGTAAATTAATTATGGACCACTTCTTGAAAGCACAAAAATGTGTCAATTACAGACTTATAATATTAATACATATAATATATAAAAGTAACAGTGTGGATATATATACATATTTAAATTTAACAAAATTTCTATTCTTAAAAAGCAAATTAAAGTAAAAAATTAATTAAAGAAATATGTTTAAAAGAAATGAATTATAAATAAATAATTTAAATTGCTGCGAACTAATCTACAATATCATTTAAATTCTAAGAACATAAGTAAATCAAGTGCAAGTATCAAAATCTATTAACAAATATAAAATTCTAGTAAATTTTTTAAAATCCTAAAAATTATAAAAATGCATAAGTGAATAATTGTTGAGCTGGCAGAAGACAGACTTATCAAGGGGAAGTTGCCCTCAAACCTAACTCTTCAATTATTCAATTCGTGTTTCGTTATTCATATAGGCAAGGGTAAAATTCAAAACCAAAAGTAATACCAAATGACGTGATTTACCAAAAGAAATTCAAACGAGTGGAATTTTTAGAAAAGAACTAATTAAAGTCAATATAAAACAACATTTGCAATTTAGAAACTCTTGCCTACAAAAAAACCTCTCCGACACGAATATGCATATAAACAAAAAAGAAACAGATACTATTAAACATAAAAAAATAAAAAATAAACTAGAAACTATAATATACATAAATAATACTATAATAATATAATAAAGGCAAGTAAAAAGTAAGTTTTAAATTAATTTAATTTATGTTTTATTGCCTTTATTATATTATTTTATATATTTATATCATATATATTTTATTATATTATATTCTTTAT
>KK121988.1:39409-77074 GCA_000611955.2 Stegodyphus mimosarum
TGATAAAACCTAGAGCCATCGAATTTTGAATGACGTAATCCTACTGCGAATATGGGCATCTGGAAGCCCTAATTTTGAATTTGAAATTTGCTTTATTATCGATTTTATGTTTTGTAACATTTCAACGAATTTCTGATTAACAAACTAAATGATTTCAAAGCGAGCAATGGCAACACTGTACGGAAAAAAAAACATTTTTATCTCCAGCGCACGAGACTTACGGAAATTCTAAAGATATGTTCATTTTAAAATGATTTTGCGATATTGATTTTGAACTGAATTTTATGGTTTGAGTACGTAGTACATGATATTTAATAAAAAAAGGTAGCACACGAAACGTTAAAAAACGCGCCTTTGGACGTAATTTAAAATCTGAAATCTTTCAGATTTTTTTTATTGCTATTTTTTTTTTCGACGCAGCTGTCTTTTCAAAAGTCGTCTGCGTTGCACGGGGAAATAATAAAAAGGAATTTTAATTGCAATTCTAAATAAATAGCCAAATAAATGTGAAATTCGTAACAGTATTATTTACTAATAATAAATAAATTTAGAGTGAAAAAGCAACATTAAATGATATGAATAACATTCAAACAATTAAAAACTGAATTACAATAATCAACGATATTTTGGCGAATATAGTTATATTAAATGGTTAGCCTACATGACTGAGTGCTATTCTTTTATTTTACTGCAAAATGACAAATGAGGCATTTATTTATTTTTTTTTTTTTTAATTTTTAAAGATTTTGCGGTAAAATCCTGGTATACGCTACGGCCTTGGCACGATTTTGAAAATTGCCGCCAACACCAAAATGACCCGTTTATTGCTCATCATAATATCGCCAAATTCCGTGTGCACCGTACATAGAGGTTAGAATAGAATACATAGAGGCTATTCTAACCTTCATGGTACCGTATACTAGGATTAAACCGATTTTGTTGTGTTATACGAGAATACGTATTTTCTTTAGTTCAACATGCACTGCACCTGCGCATGCAAATCCCTCGATTCCCGAGGTTACTGGAAACTTGCTTCGCCTTCTTAAAAGACAATGTGATTGGAGCTGCGAAGATTGGTTCTATGCCAGCTGGCTGAATGACGCTCACGGGCGCCGAGAAAAGCAATTGTTTCCACCGTCGGAGCAAAAACTCGCTTTTTTGGGGGGGGGGGAATCTCTGTATGAAATTCCCTGAGTTTTCCAGATTTTGACTAAAATGTTTAAATTCCCTGACTTTTCCCTGAATTTTTCGGTCAATTTTCAAATTCCCTGACTTTTTCCGGTTTTCCAGGTAGCGTGGCACCCTGATTAAAGCATTGTAAACTTTATTAGCCCAAAGGGCGTTGACCCAGAAGGTTATTAATTTTGTTTTGGTATTTTGCGTTGAATCACTATAAACGGGTATCGCTTTTCAAATTGTTGCCACAAAATATTATCGCCCTGCGCTATATTTAAAGAAATTAAATAATGAAGAATCTGCATAAATGCATGTATGTTTCCCGCATTATGATAAAACAATGGTACCTGGAGCCATCAAATTTTGAACAGCGTAATCTTCCACCAAATATAGGCATCTGGAAGCCCTAATTTGGAATTTGGGAATTTGTTTTATTACCGATTTCATATTTTGTAATACTTTAACGAATTCTTGATTAACAAACTCACGATTTCAAAGCGACCAATGGCAACATTGTATGAAAAAAAAATTATCTCCAGCGCGCGAAAGTGTGTATCGAAAGTTCTAAAGATACGCTCATTTTAAAATTATTTTGCGATATTGCTGTTGAATTGAATTTTATGGTTTAAGTGCAAAGAACATGATATTTAATAATTAAAGGTAAAACACAAAACGTTAAAAAAAGTCCCTTTGGTTGTAATATAAAATCTGAAAGCTTTCAGGCTTTTTTTTTTTAATTCTAAATTGGATAATCAAACAGGTTTGGAGCATGTATCCGTATCCAATTAACATTTGCGAGGTGAAAAATCACGGTGAAACTATTATTTGTAAAGAAGAAAAAGCCGTTTAAATTCTGTAGCGACACTATCAATCTCTAAGTATCTGTGGTGACACTATCAATCTGCATATCCACAAATCTCAAAGTAATAAAGTATTTTAGTAATATTCGTGTTCAAAGTATTCAGTATTCAGTGTAATCGCTACTCAAGTACTCGCATTCACTGTACTCGCACTTGCTACTCATGTTTGGACTGTCTAAACCTGATTCTGTAACAAAAACTATAATGCGTTAAAATAAGGCTAAAGGATAGCAAAAATGTTAACTGATTTCGCAACTCGCTATAGCACTCTCGCCAGTGCAGTTAAGCGTTTATCGCCAGTGCAGTTAAGCGCCAGTGCAGTTAAGCGTTCGCAGTGCAGTTAAGCGTTAAGAATCTATGAAATTTTACACCTCAGTAGAGAATGAGTTTCACTGCGTTTACATAACCTAATGCTCCTTGAACATGAAAGAAATAATGACAGAGTAGGTTTTATGAAAACCGCTTAACTGTTAGCAAAATTATAAATAAAACTTTAACCCACATTACAAAGTCCCATTATACCAAGAACAGATGCAAATATGAGAAAGTTTCTCAAAAAATGGTTTACGACTGGCACTTTTTCTAAAGCTTGTATGCTCTTTCAACTAAAATGCACCCAGAAAATATCAAAAGTAATAACCGAATATTTGTATGATCCGTAAAATAGTTTTAAATTTTTAAAATACTTTAAAAAGAAACTTAAGATAAAAATTCAGACATTTGTACTTAAAATAAATCTAGGTATCAGGTATCATCACTTTATTGCTGGCATACAACTACTAAGAGTTTTGACCAGTATATTAATAATTGTACCACATTAACATTTGCTTACAAAAATACAGGGTGATCAGCGAATAAGTCCTGATTTCAAAATTAAATGTCTCTATAACAAAGATCGATAGAATTATGCGGTAAACTGTACGTTTATTAGCAAAACTGTAAAAATAGTGTACAAAATATAGAAAATTTAGTTACGAAAATCGTTAACACATGGCGCTCTGCGCTGAAAACTCTTTCTCTGAAAAGAGTCTAAAAAAATAAATAAAAAATAAATAACGTGAAGCAGCCTTTGCAATCAACATACAATTTTTTCAAAATGTTCACCGTTCGAAACAATGAGGTAGGGTAAACAAACAATGAAATTTGACATCACGTCTTGCAGTATCTCGACGGAAATGGAATCACATGCAACACCAATCAACGAGTCAAGCTCATCTACAGTAGCGAGATTGTTTCGCTAGAGAGTGTCTTTCAATGCGCCCAACAGAAAGAAGTCACAAAGACTCAAATCGGGAGAATATAGAGGCCAAGCTATTCCTGTGTCAGTAAATTGCAAATAATCTAACGCAATTACTCTATTCACAAAGTATTCATGAAGAAAGCGAAAAACTTTATCTGTTCGATGTGGTCGAGCCCCATCTTGCATGAACCAGTCGACACTTGGTCGATCCTCCAACGCTAGTTGAGTGCTGACAAATTGTTCCAGAATTGTAACGTAACGTTCAGTAGTTATCGTTTCTCGTACGAAAAAGGGTCCGATAATGCCTCTGACGCATACCGCAGCCTATGCAGTAACTTTAAGCGAATGCAGTGCTTTCTCTTCACACAAATGAGGATTTTCGGAACCCCAAAATCTCCAGTTTTGTTTATTAACGAATCCATTCAAATGAAAATGTGCCTTATCTGTGAACCAGATGCAGCTCACATCAAATCTGTCGTTGTCGATCATTGTTAGAAAATGATTCGCAGAGTCAACCCTTTGTTGCACAGCTTTCATGGGTATGGCCTGATGACTTTGGATTTTGTATGGAAACAGCCGTAGGCTATATTTTAATATTTTTTTCGTGCTCGTATACTTCAAACCTGTCTCTGATGCAATCCGTCAAACGCTTTTCCTAGGATTTTGCTGAACAATTCCAGAAACTTTGGCTGCATTTTCAGGAGTGATTTACAGTTTGCCTAGGCCCAACATTTCCCTTTCGATCATCAGCCACGCTGCCAGTCCGTTCGAATTTCGCAAAGACCATGCAAATGGTTTCTGCATCGGGTCCAACTGGAACATTGAATCAGATTTGAAAGCTGCGACGTGTTGCCGTAGGACTGTGTGCTAATCGGTGAAATTCCAGAACCAAAAAAAAAAAAAAATGTTGCTCAATGGAATACATTATTTCACATTCTACGCCAGCCTTTTTTCACTAGCCAACAGTCGTACTGATCACGTTCGACTTCGAAGCATATTTTAAAGGCTATTAATAGGTCATTGCGATTAGAACACCATTTGTTAACGATTTTCGTAACTAAATTTTCTAAACTTTTGTACACCATTTTTACAGTTTTGCTAATAAACGTACAGTTTACAGCATAATTCTATCGATCTTTGTTGTAGAGATATTTAATTTTGAAATCAGGGCTTATTCGCTGATCACTCTGTAAGATGCACTATTTATAAAATGCATCATCGTACAGAGGCGCAAATACAAAATGAAAAATCATAAGTTTAAATACATTAAGTAATATTAAAAGATAAAATAAAAACACAAAGTCCTTCCAACAGAGATAATGATGAAGCTAAAATACCGAAGTTAAAGCGAATTAAACTAAAAAGTTGCATTCGCTAATTTAAAGTTAATAGACTAGAAATCAAAATTAACGTTTGAAAAATAGTCTACTGCAGAAATTCCTATTTCAAGTTTATCCATAATAGATTTGGCCGCTTTAAATTTCGCAAAGAATTCTTTGACTTTGTATAAGTGAATTTTTATCCATTCAAAAAAGGATAATTCATTTTCTTTGGTATCTTGCTGAGTTTTCTTTCTAAACCAGGCTGAAGCGTTTCCTGAGCAGTTTTGTTCTCTGTTAGGCAGAGAAGGGAATTGTTTGTTTGATAATGTGAATTTACTTTGATTTTCTGATTACGGATTCTTTTTTGTTTCTTGCAGTTTCAATAGCTTTTTGAATATTTCTTGGATGTCTGCACTACCTTTGTAGGACGAAACGTATGCTACGCCACATACGGCACAAGTAGCAGGTTTCCTTATATTGCGTACATGTGTACGTTTCATGAAATTGTACTCATTTTAAGCATCTAGGTTTATAGTGGCAGAGTTCCCGTGGGTGCCCGTACCTCTGGCACTTATGGCACTTCACGGGTTTCGGTCTCGATTTATAAGTTTCAATTGCAACTTCTAAGTCTTCCGACTAGGCTTCTAGCTCCGACGTTGTAAATTATTTTCCCTTCTACGGATCTTTTTGAGTCAACTTGGAAAACTGGAACATTTATTAAATTGCTGGCTCTTACAGATGTAAGTTGCCTGACTTTTAAAGCAAATATGTTTTTACTAGTAGTTCCTGTTGGATTAAGTCTGGATTAGTGTTGTTGGGTAGCTTTTTAATATCAACTTTTATGGGTTTTTCTGAATTCAGCTTGAAGCTGTGAAACTGCGTTCCTCTATTTTGGAGATATTTAGTGAGAAAACGATAATGATCGATTTCGTAAAGCCTTGCAGTTAATGATCCGCCTTTCATATTAGCGCGGTAATTTCTGATATTATTATTTTCAATTTCCTCCTTAATTGCTTCAAAGTTTCCACTAAAATCATCCATGATGATTGGTGGAATGTTAATTTTGGGTTGAAATGAAGGTTTCTCCGAATTTTCAAAAACCAAACTGTCGTCTTGGTTGAGATTCGCAAATTTATTTGATTGTTTTATCTCATTTTGCGGTGAGTTGCAAGTGGTCTTTTGACAGAATTACGTGGGGATGCAAATCCCTCGTTTCATTAGTCTTGAATCGCGTTTGATTAGTCTGAGAAGTGGACGGGCCATTTTCCACAGCGATAGTATTACCTTTTAAGCTTTCATTTGTTTTAATTTGAGTTGAATCATCTTGTGGTTTTTGTAGCTCAGCTAGAAGTAATTTCAAGTTATTAAGTTCGATGTCGTAATCCCGGGCTTTTTTTATCACGGATTAGATTGTTTTTCTCAGGGTTCTTCATCGTGAATTTGCGAGTTGTTGAAAAACTTCGCCATTTTAATAGAGTTGATTCTGAGCGTGACAGATTCAATTGCTGGAACCTGAGTTCCATTAATATCGATCTTCTTTCCTTTCATCCTATGTGAATCGTTGAACTAAGCAAATAATTAAATGATGCAAAGATCAGCATACTTACCGAAGGTCAAGTAGAAACTCGTACCCATTGCGAAAAGAAAAAAAAAATCCACGGTAATGCAAAGCAAAATGAGAATATTAATAAAAACAAGCGACCGTTATATCATTAACTGAGATGAGGTACTGTTTATAATAGTCTAGTCTAGTCTGGAAATCTATCGCCGGGATACCACATAAGATGCGGTGTATCCGGCTCACTGAAGTTTGCAACAAAGTGCTCCTAATGTATTTTTCCTGACAAGTAAGCAAGATAACTGAAGCAAGAGAGAAGAAAGATGAGAGTAGAGAAAAGAACAGGGGTGCCAGACACCGCAGTGCAAGGAACCAAGACCAACGATGGAGAGGATATCCTGACAAGTCATAATTCATGAGCAAGTGCTATGAGTACATAGCAAAATACAATAAATTAAAATATAAGGAATACATAAACAATAATAATGAATAACAATAAGAGTACGTGAAACACAGCAAATTCAATAAATTTAAGAACATACAGTAATAGATGAAGTTAATATTTACATATATACACTGCAGCAATAACTGCAAAGTTTAATTATTATGTCGGGAAGTTTAGGTCTCTAGTCAAATGTGCCGCAAGAGGTCTTAGGTTGTAGTCTTCTTCAAGGGCTACGTAGTCAAAAACTGAGAATTTATTTAAGTGTTCACATCTTAGTGCCTTTTTAAAGAAATTTCTATTTAGTCTGTGTAAATATTCATTCAGGTATTCAATCCTGAGATCCTTATGCAAAGTTTCATTCTTGACATAGAAATGAGCGTTCGTAATAAGTCGCAAGGCCTTGTTTTGCAGTATTTGTAATTTTTCTATATCCTTCCTAATATAGGTGGCCCAAGCTGGAGAGGCATAAGTCAGGATTGGTCTAATGATTGCGATATAAATGTGCCTTTTCTTGGCAAGTTCTAAATTTGATTTAGAGCCGATTAGTGGTACCAGACTAGTTAAGGCAGCGATTGCTTTCCCTTTCACACTGTTAACATGTTGTTTCCATGTGAGTTTCTCATTTATGATAACTCCTAAGTAGGTTGCATGCTTCACGACGGGTACCACTGTACCAAAAAGAATCAATCTCTCCGTGATTGGCTTCCTAGTTCGTGTTCGTCTAACGATGAGAAGCTTGGACTTTGCCGCGTTAATGGATATTCTCCATTTTTCACACCATTTTTCTATTGCAGGCATGAGTAGCTGTAATTTTTTCACTGCATAGTCAGGACTTATAGATCTAGTTGCTATAGCGGTGTCATCCGCATAACATCCGAGGTAATGGTTCGTAGTAATTCCGTCTTTTGGGAAATCAGCCACATATATGATATAGAGAAGCGGGCCTAAGATAGAACCCTGGGGGACCCCAGCGCCCAGCCTTTGATGTCCTGAAGTGTCGCTGCCTACGGAAACATAGAAGGTTCTTTCTCTGATAAATGAGTAGATGAGATGCACCAACTCTCTACTGAAGTTGAAATTTATTAGTTTATAAATAAGCCCCTCATGCCAGACGCGGTCGAATGCTTTCGCCACGTCCAGCATGAGTAAGGCGACAATCTGTTTGATGTGCAGCGCCTCACCTAGATATTCTGTGAGACGGACTAACTGCTTAGTTGTAGACAGTCCTGCTCTAAAACCGAATTGTTCCGATGGCAAGATATCCAAATATGGTTGCATTCTTTTTAATATTATCCGTTCGAGAATTTTTCCAAGGCCTGGAAGTAAGCTAATCGGCCTAAAACCTTCTGCCCGCGTACAGTCCTTTCCCGGTTTCGGGAGCAGAATCACCTTTGCTTTTTTCCAAATATATGGGAAATATGACAAGTCCAGACATCTATTTAAAATTTTTACATATCTGAGAAGTATACAGTCCGGTAGATATTTGATTGTGAGATTTGTGATCTCATCAAAGCCAGGTGCCTTGCGCATGCGCAGACGTTTTACGATATCCTTAATTTCCTGTAAATTAGTATGCTCTATCCTGTTAGGAGCAGGTTGTTCTATCATCCAGTTTTGTAGATAGTGTCGGACTTCATATACAAAATTTATGTCGCAAGGATCTTCGTGGGGTGTAAATTGATGAGATAAATGTTCCGCTAAGACTTCTGCCTTATCCTTGTCCGTAAGTGCTATGACTTGATTCGAATAAATTGGTTTGTTTACCGTCCGTTTTGACTTAAGTCTTCTTGCAAAGGACCAGAAGCCGTCTCTAGTATTATTAAAGGAAAGTATTTTATCCTCCCATAATTCTTGTTTGTAATTTATAATGTCTGTTTTAATTTCCCTATTGAGTTTATTTAAATTGATTTTCAGCCTGGGATCCCAGGTTCGATTCCACCGTTTTCTCATCCGGTTTCTTTCTTTGATCTTTTCCCTTATGAATTTTGGGAGTAAGCCTGCATATTGCTGCGCTGGAACTTGTTTAGTTGCATTTTTATATGCATCTTTAATATCATTAGTTAACTTATGGACTTCCATTTCGATGGCATTCGTGTCATGTAAGTTTATTTCTGATGGTTCAGATTCCGATAGAAGATAATCAAAAATTTCCCAGTCCGTCTGTTTCTTCATTTTATTATTTAATATTTGTGACGTGCCCAAAGTAATTACTACAGGTACATGGTCTGATGTCAGATCTTGCAGAACTTCTAAACACATTGGGATGTCTGTGGTTGATAGGACTATATCTAAAATGTCACCCCTGCCTGGGTTACTAGGGAGAAATGTATAGTCCGTCGGAGCATAAAAATATACAGGATGATTTAATATGTATTTTAAAAGAGCTGCTCCATTTCTATTAGAAAATCTACACCCCCACTCTCTGCTTTTAGCATTTAAGTCGCCTGCAAGAATGGTGGGTTTGTCCAGAGGTAGAAGTTCTTCCATGATTTTCTCTTTGATGTATCTGTGTGGCGGATTATACAAGGCCGTAAAGTACGTAATTCCATAATCTGGTAATAGAACTGAGACTGTAACGGCTTCATGACCATTCTGCCGATCTTCTTTAATTAAGCACGATTGAAGTGAGCTCTTTACTAAAATGGCCACTCCTCCGCCTCTGTGTGTGAGCCTGTCACAGCGGTAACTTTTATAGTTTGATACATTAATTCTATTACTTGGAGTGGCATGCGTCTCCGTCAGGAGTGCTATATCAATAGCCTGTGCATGTAGAAAATATTCAAGTTCATTAATTTTATTAAAAATGCTATGGGCATTCCATGTCACTAACTTTATTGAAGCTCTCGTATTAATTCGAGGGCCCATTATTTGATGTAGTGTTTGTCTTGGTTTCCTGACTAATTTTTGTTATTTCTCTCATTTGTTGGGAAATTTGGAATCCAGCTGTTTTTATAACAGCGACCAACTCTGCCAGATCAGAAAAGACCTTTTTCGCTTCAGTAAGAGTGTCAGAGTATAAGCCCGATGATAAGGCCTGCGCATAACTCTTATTTTCAATTACTCGATTCGAGTAATTTTTATTGCGCTCAGTTTTCTTCTTTGGATACTTCTCGCATCCTTTAAAACTACTAGTGTGTTCCAGCCCACAGTTTGCGCAGCAAAGTGGAACATTATCATTGTTTTTATTTGGGCAATCTCTGGACTCGTGTTCCTCACCACATCTGACACAGCGTGGTCTATAGTTACAACCCGATTGGGTATGGTTGAACCCCTGGCAGCGAAAACACTGCAGGGGTCCTTGGCGTCCTAAATATTCCCTTATAGAGATTTTCATTCCACACAGAAATCGTTCTAAATATATGCTCTTTGATTTTTCAGACTTAGGCAGTGTCACTAAGAAAAGTGGGAGCTGAGTCACCTCACCTTGTCTGCGTCTAGTCATTTGTTTTATGTCTTCTATCTCGTATTCTAAATTTAATAATTCCTCTTTGATGTATTCTAATTCTGTATCTTCGGTTAATCCCCTAATAACAACCTTCAATTTTCGGTCTTGAGGGAGGGAGTAAGAATGGTGCTCAATATCAAGCTCTTTTAGTAATTTGACTATGCCTCTATAACTTTCTGCAGAATCTGCAAAAATCTTTACTTTATTTTCATAAAACTGTCCATAGTTTCCTAATTTTCGTTCCTTCATAAACTTTTGGATATCACTCCATTTAATTTTGTTACGAAGTATTGTAATTGGCGGTATTTTGTTAGATTTATTATCCTGATTTGCGTTTTCTGATTTTTCAACATGTTGTGATACATTATTTTCAACCTCATTTGTATCCATATTAATGTTGTTTTCATCCTGTACAGTGGGATTTACCCCAGATGTACTTGCATTTAAAGTATCAGTTTGTTGCATATTGGCAACAGGAGAAATCTGCGTTTGATTGCTAAGTTTAATTTTCTTAGCAAAATTTCGATAATTTTTGTGCCTAACTGTTTGATCGCCTCGCCTACGCGGCAAGTCACCTTCTGAACTATGATCCTGATCAAGTGTAAATTCATTCTGCGAGTCGGATTGTAAATTTATAGGGCTTCTTGCCCGTTCATTATCACTAACCTCATTACGAGACTTACTAACATTTTTCTTGTCCTTACTATTTTCATCAGCCTGCGCTGTAATTTCAGTATTAACCGCAGTTAACATATCAATCATGCTTCGCAAAAAATACAAAAGCTTTTCCTCAGTATTAGTAAGCGATCCATTTTTCTCCTGCAAAACCTCCAACTCACTAATTTGCAGATTAACAGCTTCAATAATCCTTTCCATCGCGCAACAGAAAAATCAGAAAATCCAGTCCGACGCAAAAAGCAACCGGCGCCCTGGAACCAGACACGAACGAAGCCAGTCTGGCAGACAGATGAGCCGGCGGAAGCTCACGAGGTCCCTGACAAGCACCTAACAGCGCAAGTTCACTAAAGTATGCGCAAAAAGCTTTAAAGATTATAAATAATACAGCTAAATTAATCCAGCAATCAGACATAAATGGTTCCAATCATGCAATTGATTTACAATGTCCGTAAAATTTACTTAAGTATATATATAAATACAAAAAATTAAGCGACTGCTACAAGGCAATTAATAATTACTTTACCTGAGCATGCGTTAAAAAATGCAGTACAACCAAGAAATAAGCATTAAAAAATGCTGTTGTCAATAATCATCAAACGTAGAGACAGGAATTCCACACACTTTATACACAAAAGAATGAAACTCTATGTTTATAATATTGTTACGGATTTCACATTTATTTGGCTTTTTATTTCCCCGTGCAACGCAGACGATTTTTGAAGAGAAAACTACGTCGATAAAAAAAATAGCAATAAAAATAAAAGAGCGCGTGCATTTAATGCTTAATAAATAAATATCTCGTACTGTTGCCATCCAGAAAAATCTAGAAATATCGTGATTGTTCTACTGATAATTTAAAAGCTTATAAAAGCCGAGGTGAAACACCTCATCTCAGTCAGTAGTTACTGTTATACTTGTAGCTGTAAAAAGCGAACTGCTGTTTGTTTACTTAATGCTGTATTGATTGTAGCGATTTCGCTGTGAGATGGAATTATTTTATCTTTTCGAACTGAGTTTTTGCTAAGCGTTTGAGATATTGTGCGAAGATCTGTGAAGAAATATTTCAGCATTTTAATTTATTTCTTGTGGAAAGAAAAAATTTTTGTTAACTTTTTAACGACTTTTGCATTCAATATATAACGAACCCGCACGCACGCAACAATTTTTGGTGGCAGCAAGTACGAAAATCCACAGCGCTTCAAAAATGTAAAAAATCTGCCCATCCAGTATCAGACAAAAAAGAATACATTGATAGATTTTGGTACATTTTAATTAACTGTTTCAAAATGCATTCCTGTCCAGTGTGAAGGAGCATTTAGGAGAGAAAGATGGCAAAACGGATTCTTTTATTGAACAATTGCTGCACCTATCCCCCAGCTGAAGACTTAAATATGGAAAACAATTGTGTTTATGTTTCTGCCATGCAGCATAGTAAGCCTTATCCAACCAATGGTGTTCCACTCCTTGAATCAGGAATCATCCAAAATAAAAAGATGAATTTCCGATTCTTTTTTATGCATCAATGCGTAAAATTTGAAAGTAATGTCCGTAATGTTAAGAAACAACTCGCATTGAAAGGTGCCATTCTTACTTTGCCTCTTGCTTGGAATGATATAAAAAAATTACATTATATCACTGTTGGCGTAAATTGTAACCAATGATCATGTGTGTAAATAACAAGTGAAGTGACAATTATTTTACTGATTTTAAAATATGAAAGTGCCCCCTCCCCCGTGTCCAACATCTTGGATTTAGTTACGTGCTTTGGAGAAGGTTGAAGGAGGAGCAGGCTTAAATGGATGTAGGCAGTTTTGTTCCCGTCACACTTTTTCATAATAATGACGAAATAACAAAATACGCACTCAAACAAGAGGGGGTGAATGAAGATGTAGATGACACACACAGCAAGAAAATTAACGAGGAAAGAAGCCATCGAATGTTCATCTATGCCAGCACATGTTACAAATTTTCATTGTTAGTGAATTTCTAAGACTAGAGCGGCAATCTTGTAAGCAGGCCGGCATTCAAAATTATAAATCATTACACTCAGAAATTCGTAGTTTTTCATTTTACAGTATACAGGATAATTTTAAAATACTGCTCAATTTGTTTTCCTAAAATATAAAATCACATTTCTTTTTTGAAAAACTGCAAGATTTTTGGTATTATCTCTTTAATTGTGCCGATGAGTCGAAAAATAGGGCTAATGGGCTGAACAAGTAGCAATTTCTACGAAAGAAATTACAAAATATGAACATTGATGTTCATGTTTCGTGAGTGGTGAGTTCTGAAAATATATTTTCAATTATACTGAAAATTATCTTACCCGGAATTGACAAAACCTTGTTGCTGCGGTTAAGAGATTCTACTGTATATGGATTTTGTCCATATTTTCAACCTTATATAAAAACTAATCAACCAGAGTGATACAAACATGAACTGACATCCAGTTAAGGAATTTTCTGCCCGTTCACACGTACGCAACTTTCCCTTTCCCAGCTACCTACGCCTGAAACTTTACTCCACAGGTGTGAATGAAGCTAACGACTTTTACTTCTTATGAACTTAAATACACTGCTGGCCACCCAAATTGCAACACCAAGAAAGACACGAGATATCACAATAAAATTTATTTAGTAGATAACATATTGACCAAGTATCAAATGATTAAATTTATAGACTTGTGTGAAGTGCGGTTCCTTCCAGAATCAGTAGCCAAAGTAGCCGCCATTGTTGGATATCACAGCTGCCACAAGCCTCGGCATTGATTCAAAGAGACTTTGGATGTGTTCTTGGGGTACAGCAGACCAAGCAGCTTCCACACGTTTACAAAGTTGATCTGGTGTGGCAGCTTGAGATGTAATCGGGGTCAATCGTTCTGCAACCATGGACCACATGTTTTCTATCGGCGAAAGATCCGAAGAGCGAGCCGGCCAGGGACGCAATTCAATCTGGCGATTGACGAAAAACCCTTGGACAATGCGTGCCACGTTTGGTCGCGCATTATCCTGTTGAAAAATGGCTGTCGGCAAGCCCTGAAAGTAAGGAAGGACAACTGGTTCCAACACCTCGAACGTGTAGCACCCATAATGCGTACCAGAGGAGTGCAAGAGTGATATCCAATACCGCCCCATACCATAATACCCAGTGCCGGACCAGGGTGGCGGTGCATTACACAGCTATTCAGCATCCTCTCTCCACAGTGTCTCCAGACTCGAATCCGACCATCGTGGTGTTGCAGACAGAAGCGTGATTCGTCAATAAAGACAATTTCATTCCATTCTGCCGTCCACATCCTTCTTTCAGCGCACCATTGGCGGCGGAGACGTCTGTGGTTCTGCGTCAAGGGTAGACGAAGCAATGGACGTCTTGCGGACAGACCACTCTGCTGTAAACGGCGTCTAATGGTACGCAATGCGTTACATGAATGTGCTGTGCTATGGTTCGTGATGTGACTGAGCGATCCGTCACTGCCATGCGCACAATGTTCCTGTCATCACGTGAAGTGGTGCACTGAGGTTGATGCGATCGAACACGTCGGTCCGTCGTACCCTCCTGCATCCAACGGTCACATATCCGCATTACAGTTGTTTTAACTCCAAGCCTTAAAAAGCGCTTTGAAGTGGCGCCACAGGCGCCTCTGATGAAATTCTAATCATTTGCATATCTCACCTCCGCTAATGCATGTTGTAAATTTCATATTATTTGCATGCTTCCTTCAGGGTGTTGCATTTACGGTGGCCGGCAGTGTATTTATCTCAAATCTGTTAACTGGATAGATACAAAAATTAAGAGAACTTTTTAGCAATAAGAAAAATTTTTAAACATTACATCTACATAAAAAGAAAGTTTTTTTATTAAACTACGAGTGCTATATACCGTATATAAGCCAAGAATACGCTTCTTTTTCTTCAAAAATTTATCCAAAGTTTAACACCCGTTCACAAGCGAAAATAAAAAAAAAGAATTGAATTTATGTGGAACGATTTATTTAGCTTTAACGCTTATTAAATCCAAATATCATTGAATGCTGAAAATGTTTTACGGCTAGCATTGTCAAACATTGCACCAGGATTTGTTTTGCAGCAAACAACAGCGTTGGATCTTGGATTCTTCCGAAGTTGGGGCAAAAAGTTAAACTGCTGCCCTTTCCCGTCCTCCTTTAAGTTTTAAATTTTTCAATAAACACAGGTTTGAGATAAAACCTAAAATCTATTTCATACTAAGAAATTCTTTAAATGCCATTAGGAAAGATAAATATCAAAAGTTACATAATTAAAAATATACGCGACCCTTCGTAGAGGAGTCGCTCTTCAGTGAGCTTACCTTCAGATTCAGGAACAAGTGCTTTTAACTCTCCAGTCCCCGTAACTATACATTTTTCCGCTCTAGCGAGATCGACCACTCCCTAAGCTTCTCACCACTCCGTACTCATTGCATATATGTTCAGTTAGGTTACATTGGATTATTTGAATATGGCAAAGCCACTAGGCCTACCTGCTTAAGAGGAGGTATACCTCATGCAGGACTTTTTAAGGGAAACTCACGTTACACATGGAGACAACTACGAAAACCAACCATGCAGTCAGCTCGTTTGCCTGGGCTGACTTGAATCCCAATCAGGTCGAACTACCAGCATTCAGTGGTCTTAACCATTCGGCCATTTATTTATTTATTACGTGTTCCGCCACTACGCGGAAAGGGAAGGATGCCCAGTGGAAGACTTTTTAAGGAAACTCGTTCGTATCCACGTTACACGAGGGAAAAACCATGAAAACGACTAGTGCTCAGCGATTTTTACTGCTCGGCAGCTAGTGGAGCTATTGTATACAGAATACGGGCTGTCGTTAAAAGGAAAAGGTTAGTATTCGTATTTCCTATCTCATTAGTAATTTTAAGTTCTTACCTGTCCTCTAACGCTATTAAAATATTACGGAATTATTAACGAAAATTAAAAGCTTAATCGGCGAGTCTTTTATTCTGCAAATAAATCTTTGGCATCGCCATAATTAATTTGATATATTGTTTGATTTTTGATTGCCAGAATCACGAGACTTGATAAATGTTGTTGACTCATCTATGATCGCAAATAATTTTTAATAAGATTTAATTTGCTCAAACTTCGCTCATAAGTTATGGATGTGGTTGGAAACAAAGTAAATCCACAGCAGAATACAAATATTGTAAAAGGTATCCTGCAAATCATAAGTGTAGCTCTGCAGCAGATAGAAAGCGCTAGTTTTTTAATGGCGCCGAAAAATAGTGCGACTTGCTCTTTAAAAATCGTGAGTTCCATAAAAACTCAAATGTGTTTCGGGTTTGTCATATTTTCATGCAAAATCTACTCCATTCTTTTGTAGTTCTTCAGTCGACATATTTAATATTTCCTCACCGTTGCGAAATGCACAATTTGAATTTAGTATAGTACCGCTGTTAAGCCTCGTTTTAATTTCTGATAAGATTCGATCAAATACAATCTTTACTGGTAGAAAATAGCTCAAAAAGTTGAAGAGTTCGCGATTTGTCCTCGCACAATTCATCAAATTGCCATTTTGCTCTTTAGAACTTGTTTATTTGTCACAATAGGCTCAATTTCATATTTTTCGGCTAATGTTTTAGCCTCTTCTGTCCAGTATTCCACAGGATTTTCTCTCATTTTTTTTGCAAACGCAGTATCTTCCATTTGAATTTCAATATTTATTTGATTTCTTGAAGAATATTAGCGCAAGTTAGCAGGTTTGTAATAGTCAAAATTTTTCACAGCATGCCTCGTACTTTCATTCTGCATTAAGAGAAAATATATTTCTTTCAAGATGTTACTTTTTCCAGTAAATTCACTAGAAAAGATTTCACAGCCACATAGTTTGCCAAGCTTCTTGTCTGGCTGCTTCCTTTGAAGTTAGTTTTTCATAATATCCCATCAAGTAGGGGTTCCTTCCCCCAAAAAAAATTCAAAATAGTTAACTGCTTCCAGGTATGATGAGGCAGAATGCATACCAACAAGTTTCAAGGAGTGAAGCCATACATGGCACAAATTAGGCCAGCTCATTTACTGTAATCCTAGTTTGTACTTTAAAAGTACTTGCCTTATTAGATCATTATCATAAGATTGACCACTACATTGTCCAATATTCAAACCATCAAGTGTCAATTTTTTCAGTCTGTTGAGAAATACATTCTTCTGTTTTTCCACCAATTTCTATGAAACCAATAACACTTTATTTCACACACATCACTATATGTTTTTATGTGTCGAATCACCTGGTTTATTTGTTCTCTATGCGACTCATCAGGACTGCAACCGAACATTATTGTGCAGCATTTGGGTTCCTTTGACATCATTTAAAATGCTATTTTGAACTGTTTTCATTGTTATGTCAATAATTTCATTTTGAATTGTCTTTGATAAATATGATACCCATCCCTTTTTTATGTGTTCTAACTGGTACTTCAGAGTAGAATTGTGTTTGGCAAGCAGAGATATTAAATTCAAAAATCTCCTTGACTAGGGTGAGGATGCGTTGTGAACGAACTGCTAGGGGTCAGACCTATGGAAAGAAAGACAGTTTGAAAGATTCAATGCAGCATCCATGACTATATGCAGCATCTCTCCCCATTTTTCTTTCTCTGTGTGAATTAGTTGCTCAATGTTGTGATCAATGCTTTGGCAAGATTTCATTTGTTGGACTTGAATTTCCTTTTCACTTATCATGCAATTTCTGTGGATTTCAGACGATTCATGCTCAGATAATCTTTATGAAGCTTTTTTTTTTCCATTAATGAATCCTGTAGCACACAACGCTGATGTAGCAGAAGCAGTATGTTTCTGGTACATCTTGTGGGCTGTATAGAAAATTGCATTTTGGATTTTAGAATATATAAGCCAAGATCTTTTAATCTTTTTATTATTTGCCAATGCTCTATACCACATAAAAGATATCAAATGTCTGCCATCATGTTCAGTGGAACTGAGGTCTATGTTTTCTGGATATCTTTCAGTTAATAACATGGCTTGACTGCTTAAGAAAGATTATTTCAATCTTCATTTTTTCTGTGACTGGAAAATTGCCTGAGTGCAATAAATTAAAAGTTCTTAAGTTTCCATCTTTCTGCTTTCCACCCCAACCTAAATAAGGGCATTTTTACTTCCTTGTATGAAGTAAAGGAAGTACTGTAATCATGAAAAATTTAGGGTAATAGTATTTCAAAGCAAATATCCATTTTAACCACTCTCGAATCCATTTGAATGATATTTTTGAGTAACATCTCTACATAAGGACAGAATAAATGACTTTTCCCCAAAACGAATTAACAAGAGATTTTTTTGGTGACATCTGTAGGTATGTATCTCGCATAACTTAAAATGAGTAACCTCAGAGCATTGAAATGTTATATATGGGAATAACGTAAAATGTAGTAGTGCATTTCCCTTTTTCGTTGCAATTGTGGACACACCAAAAGTATATATTATAACATATTATAGTAGTATATATTATAGTAGTAACATGTGTGTATATACACTGGTTATCATAAATTACAGAAAAATCACAAAAGTCATGATTACTGACCCTCAATACACAACACATAGTACGGTATCAATCAAGCAATTTAAAAAGAAATTACCAGGCAATTATGGTAGTATAGAAATTAGCACATGTATAAAATGAACAAATCGAAGGTGTCAGTTTGCTATAGGAAAAGTACCTTCAATATGGAATATGATCGCCTCTAGAAGCAATACAGCGACGTGTAATGCTTTCAATTAATCGATCTATCAGTTCCATGCAAAGCGAGAGCCACTGCTCTTGCAAAGCAGTTGCAAGCGCAGCAAGGGTCTGAGGGAGTGGATTGAGAACAGCTAGATGTCTCCCTAAAACATCCCAAATGTGCTTGATAGGATTCAAGTTCGGGATTGAACTGGCTACTCCATGTACATAATTGTTTCCTGTTGAAGATAATCATCTACGATGTGAGCTGTGTGTGGTCTTGTGTTGTCGTCCTGTAACAGTAAAGCATCACCTATTGCCGCGGCATATGGGCACACATAAACATGAAGGATGTCATCCCTATAATAAACCTGAGCATTCACAGTTCCCCTTGAAAAGATACGAAGGTCTGTACGTCCACCCAATGAGATGCCACCCCAAACACAGACATTGCCTCTTCCGTATGCATCTCTTTCACGGATGCTTAACAGATGATAACAGGTTCCAGGTTCTCTCCATATCAAATAACGCCTAACTATTGCTTTCTAGACTAAACCTGGACTAATCCGTAAAGAGAACAGCCCTCCATTGATCAGGCTTCCAGTGAACATGTTGTCATGCCCACCGCAAACGGTCCCTCCTATGCCCTGATGTGAGCAGCACGCAAATGGCTGGTCACCTCGCATACAGACCACCTTCATGAAGTCTTCTACACGCAGTTGACGTTGACACCAACCTTCCGGTGGCTGCAGCAAGTGAGGATCTAAGAAGAATAGGAGTAGCAGTTCATTTCCTGCATGCACATAATGTCAAATATCGGTCATGAGCGCTCGTTGTTAGCAATTGGCCTTACCTCCTACATGCCCAATCTGTGGTTTGAAATTGCCTCCAAAGTCTATGAACCACAGAAGGACTCACATTTAGCCATCTGGCCACTTCTGTTTGACTTTGTCCTGCCTTTAGTCTCTCAATGGCTCTCCATCGTCATTTTGCACGCAAATAATGCCTGGAGGTCATTGTTATGAATTGGCTATCTCAGATTCCTGATGTCACTATCACAGTGAA
Source organism: Stegodyphus mimosarum (assembly GCA_000611955.2). Classification (NCBI taxonomy): domain Eukaryota; kingdom Metazoa; phylum Arthropoda; class Arachnida; order Araneae; family Eresidae; genus Stegodyphus; species Stegodyphus mimosarum. The sequence continues at coordinate 58,905 of KK121988.1, forward strand.
ATATGTGGGCTTACTCTCAAACATGGACTTTTATGCTCTTCGCAGATGGCGTATTCCGAATGCAGCGCCACTAATTCGCATATTGCAGTTTCACTCAGCTACTCTTACTTGGCAACATATTCAAATTTTACACGGTTTGGCTTATTTTTTAGGGAGTTATTGCTATTTTTGTGATTTTTCCTTAATTTATGATAACCAGTGTATATGCATCCTCTGTTAGCCAGCTCAGCAAGTTTTTTTTATGTATATATATGTTGATAAATTGTGCATTTTTTGCTTTAAAAGTGACTGAGTTATGTTCTTATGTTCTAGTCAAGGTTTTTATGTCTTTAATTAATCTGCATGCAAAAGTTGTAGAATTATCAGCAATTTAAATGTTGCTTAATTACTACTACGTCTAATGAAGCTACCATTTGTTTGCATTTGAAACTCTTAGCAGAACAGTGAATTAAACAAGTTTCTACCGCAATTTCAGTGTCTTTTGGCTCAGTGGGACCAAAAGTAAACTTTTAGTTTTGTGCACCACAAAATTACTTGTTTTCGTGTAGAAACACTAAAAATTGCTTTTTTAACTGTATATGGTGTTTTATGTTTTCTGTATTTTCAAATTTTTAATGACAATGTTTTGAGTTTTTATGTATTTTTTCCTTGCCGCGAATTGGGAAGTGAATTGATTGAATGAGAAATACATCTCCAATGAAATTTGAGGAAATAAGTTTAAATGAAATGCAGCAAAAAATAAAAATTATTTAATAGACCGTACAAGGAAGTTATGTGGTGTCTATATGAGATTTTTTTATACCCCGGCTTCATGTCCTCCAGCTCTTCGTTTGAGGTCAATGATCTTCGTTTGTGGTCAATGAAGATTCCTCATCTTGGTTACGCAAGCTGCAAGAAATAAGAATACCCTCTAGAATCATCGGAAGTTGCAGCAGAGTCTCGCAGATCACCTCTTCCTTGAAGCCATTTTTTCAATTTAGCTGCAATTTGTTTCCCTATTCAGCCCTATCTTTGGCTCTTTTTCTATATTTCACTCCCAAGAGTTTTTTTTAGGCATGTTAATGATTTCTTTTATCCTAATAAAATACATTATGAATTGCCATAATAATGAAAAGCTGATATAATTACACTCACAGTCCTAGAACCATGTGCTGCAAAGTCTAGTGCAGATAATAGGCATATGTAAAAATAAATAAATAGAGTAAAAAAATGGGAGGACAGAAAACAAAAGAAACCTCAAAACTAATAAACATAAAAATAATAAACCCAACTTTAAAAAAATTAATATTTGCACTACCATTTCAAGTAAAATCAAAGGCCAGTCTAAGTTGCCAACTGGCTGCAAAAAATCTAAATCCCTTGCTTAATTTCTTGAAGATATAGTCCACAAGGATGATGTTGTATATGCTTGTCATACATTAATTTGAATTATTTTATTGTTGGTTCCAAGTTAATTTTTATTGCACACAATTTTAAAAAAACAGTAGCAATGCTTCTCCATTTCTTAAGAGGTATTAACTATGAAAACAAGACACTTTGAAGCTATCATTCTACTTTTTAGTTTGTTCTGGTTTATGTGATTACAGCAAAGCCTCGAGGGTTATCTGCCTAAGGGAAGGCAGATAGCTTCGTGGAACATTTCCTAAGGGAAACTGGCTCATGCACATGTTACACGTGGAGCAAAATCACAAAAATGCCAATGCAACCAGCCTGTTCGCAGGATTCGAATCTGACCGAACTACCAGTGTTCAGCAACTTCACCGCCAGGCCACTGGTGGGCCCATTCTATTTTTCGTTTGAATACCCTCCGCCAAGACAGGACAACAAAGGAATCCAGGCTTCACTAATAGGGTTAATCTGACCTTGTTAGTGATGCCTGCATTCCCTCTCTGATCTTATCTTTTAGTCATAATTGGCTGTATTTAACTTTGTTTTAACTCTTTGTTCCCTGAAAAGGATTCTTAGTATTTAATTATAAATCTCCTTAAAACTACACAGTCCAGTCACATTAATGTGACCACCACGTACTTTCCATGTCAGAGTTAAATAACCAATCACAGAAGGCAGGTGGCAGCACAGTGCAGTTAAGCGTATATAAAGGGTGTGTGAGGGCTTCGGAAAACATTTCAATCGTTGGCGTAATGCAGAAACGAAGCGATTTATCCGACTTCCAAAAGGGCATGATCATTGGCTTTCGGGCCAAGGGTGGAAGCATTTCCGAAACGGCTGAGTTTGTGAACTGTTCGCGTGCCGCCGTGGTAAAAGTGTACCGTACATGGCAAAATGGGACTGTCCAAAATCAGCGACGTGGCAAATGTGGTGCACCACGGGCCATAGATGACAGAGGCGAACGACGGTTGCGGAGATGCGTTCGGGCAGATAGACGGGCTACCGTTGAGCAACTGACCACCAAAATGAACCAAGGGGCTACCAAAAGTGTCTCCCAAAGTACTATTCAGCGAACATTGCTGCGTCTGGGCCTCCGAAGCAGACGCCTGGTTCGTGCACCTATGCTGACTGCTGTTCATCGACGGCGAAGGCTAGAATTTGCACGCCAGTACAGCAGCTGGACGTCCACTGAGTGGCGACAGGTTGCGTTTTCGGATGAATCGCGTTTTATGCTCCATCGGACAGATGGACGTTGGCGTATAAGGCGTGAAACCTCTGAAAGGAACCACCCTGCAACCATTGCCGGAACGGTCCAAGCTGGAGGCGGGAGCATTATGGTCTGGGGAATGTTTTCCTGGCATTCTCTAGGTTCACTGATCATTGTGGAAGGCACAATGGATCAATACAAGTACGCATCTGCCCTTGCGGACCATGTTCACCCCTACATGCGCATTGTTTTTCCTCAGGATGATGGCATCTTCCAGCAGGACAATGCGAGGTGCCATACAGCTGCCAGTGTACGTGCGTGGTTCGAAGAGCACCAGGATGAGTTTACCGTCCTCTCCTGGCCAGCAAACTCACCTGACTTAAACCCAATCGAGCATCTGTGGGACCATCTCGATCGAGTTGTTCGCGCCATGGATCCTCAACCGCGTAATCTAGCGCAGCTGGCCACGGCATTAGAGTCGGCATGGCTCAACATCCCAGAGAACACCTTCAGGGACCTATGTGACTCTCTTCCTGCACGTCTCGCAGCAGTCCGCTCTGCGAAAGGTGGTTATTCTGGCTTTTGACAGATGGTCACATTAATGTGACTGGACTGTGTACTATTGCTGTAGCAAAATTGGACAAAATTCCAAATACGACTTAGTGCCACACTTGAATTTGCCACATGAGGCAGGAACCCTGCTTGCCCGCCCCAGATCCGGGACTGGAAAACAAGTACATCTGTCTCATTAAAAACATCATTCATTATTTTTTTATCACTTCAAACAAATCTTAAAACTATCTTTTCAAAAAAAAGTCATAAATGAAAAATGTTTAAGAAGTGCTGATCTAGAAGAACTCTATTCTCCTTCAAAATTGAGTGTGCTACATCAAAGCCTGTTGAATCTTCTTCTAAAGTGGGAAATATTCAATTTCTTAAGCTGCAGGTTTAAAAAAAAAATGTAACAACTGAATACGGTTTCACATCAGTATTATTGCTTCAATACATGGAAAGGCAGAAACAAGCAGTTTTAATGCGCCCACCAATTGAGGATTTACTTTTCACAGCTGTTTCATTAAGTTCATACAAAATCAAAAGTTGAAGAAAAGAACATTCTTCCTTCTCAGCCTATAGAATATATGCATCTATGAAATGCTTGCAGTCCTACCAGAACAGCTCAATTTCTTTGCCGAACTTTTCTATTGAACTCTTTAAACCTTTCTATTGAACTTCTCTATTGTTTACATCTCTGTTCACGATTTTCTGAATCTCTTCAGTACTATTATAGTATTATTCCTCATATACATAGTATTATTCCTCATATATGAGTACCCTACATCGTCGTATATTTTTCTCCTTTTTTTAACTAATTTTATCATACCAAAATCAAAAGGGGAAAATTATGTAAGTAATTTAACTTCCAAAAAATGCAATTACGGTAAGAACATAAAAATTGAAAAGTAGTCAGGGATAAACTACTAGCAACTATCACAACATTATTCCTTTAAAGAAACCTACATTCCAATAAGAATATACAATAATATTAACATTACAGCATTTGATAGATATTGATCTGATATCTGACTGTAATTGAGTTGACACAGCTCATTTATCTTCTAAATCTCAGAGGGCACCTCACCTGAAGGAGTCTTGATTACAATTCCCAAGAGGGATAGAGGAAGGAAGGAAGGAGAAAGGGGCAAACAAAAGACCTGGATTTCAAAAGATTGAACACATCAGCAGCAGATAAGTTTACAATGACTTGGTACCTAAATAATAGAAGTTTCTTAACTGTGAGAAAACCTACCCCATCTGGGTAACTTAATGAAGAATATGTAAAAAAATGAGTTTCAAAATAATAAATGGAAAAGAAATGCTTATACAAAAATGCAAATAAAAATTGAATACACCAAAGAAAAGAAAAATAATCAAAGGACTACAATTTACTAATAAACTAGCCCTCAGACAGAAAACCTGTGCACAATAGAAGGACAAATGACGAGGATATTTTTTAAATTTTCAAAACTTGGCCTAAAAATTTAGAGGAAATTTTAAAAATAAAAAAATATGAAAAAAGTAGGCAGGGGTATTTCTTAGGGCTCTCACTATTGAGAAATAAAAGAGAAATGTGATCAGAGAAAAATCAGTGGCAGATTGTGCTCCAGTAAAAAGGCTAAAAATAGACATGCTGCATTAATATCTGCATTTATTTTTTAACTATGGTTCAGTCCTTTGTCTCCAAAGAACTCCCCTCCAATGTAATTTACGTTGTCCCCGAGTGTTTTTTTTTGGGGGGGGAGGGTGCACACAAATATTTTACGACATATCTTCCACCATATGAAATTTTAAAAAAATCTCATGCCTATCACATTTTCTTGATGAAATAATACAAGAAAAGTCATCTATAGACATTTTTTTGGGCGGTACATAAGGATTTTACCTTTTTGCACAAATGCCACATCCTTAAACAATTTCAACAAACAAGCGACCCTATTTAGTGATGATAGAACAGCAAAGAACTGCTTTGATATTGCTGTCAATATAGAAATCTAGAAAAGTTACACACTAAATATCCAACGTAAGACATAACAACAACAACACCATTTCTCCCCAAAAATAACTTATATCTAAACAAGAAAACTAGATATTAAAGCTAACTTGAATATAATTTCTATAACATGTTTTTATCTAGAATCTTATTCCAAGCTCTTAAAATATTTAAAAAAGAAAAAGAAAGTTAAATCAAACCCTGAACAAAATAGCAGTTAGTGAAGCTGAGTTTACTCTGAACTGAAGTGTGTGGGTTTGACTCCTGCATTGTCTTTCTTTTTCCCTCTTCAAAAATTTAATAATGGCCATCATTGTGATGCAGCCCGGGCAACAATTTCAGTAAAGACAAGGCTAAATGACCAGCAGATTCGACCATACCTGATGAATACTAAATAAGTAAGTGTTTGGCCATTGGGGAGGAATGGTTTTCACAAAAACTAAATGATCTTTTAGTGGTTAATAAAATATGTGCTAACTTAAATAAAAGGGAATTTAAGATGAGAGAACTTTTTCGGAAAAAGACTTAGATTGCAAAAGTGGATCATTACACTGTACGCAAGTTCTTAGGCTTGCTTTCTTTATAAATACAAATTATATCTATATAAATATTTCTGTTTATTCACATACACTAATATCTGCATTTATTTTTAATTTTCACAACATTTAAAAAAAAAAGCTTATAGACCAATCAAAATATTGTGAATAATTTTTTCTTAAAGGAAAACAACTCAAAAGAAAATCTATCAGTCAGCAATACAAATAGATTATATATTTATTGAAAATATACATTTACAAAATGTATCAAGTTATAAAACAAAAGTGACAAAAATCACAACATATATTTAAAAAAAAAAAAAATCACAGAAAAGATCACCTTCAAATCATAGACACAATGAATATACATTAAACTTTTGATTTGATAACTTTAGGTACTCCCACATCTCATGAAAATATTTATTTTGTGATATATATTTTAGAAACGCATATTTCTTATACATAGTCCTCGATTTTAAAAATTGAGAATGGCACTTTAGTCCATGGAATGTTGATTTTTAAACCATTTATAAAAATAAAGCAGGTTCTTTGGCACTAACATAAACTTCTTCGTCTGTAATATAAAGAAAAATAAATACAACAAGGACAAACAGATACATACATAATTCAAAAAGTAATAAGAATGTTTCTACAAAGGCAAAAGTGTAATGTCATAAACACAGCTACAATTACACACTTTTAAAATACCCCTTTGTAAGGCTGAACACACTAGTTTCACAATTTATAAACTGCCAGCATGTATATGTAGAGCATTATGATACTCAGGATTCCCATATATCATCATTCACTGAGAAACTAGTGCAAATTGACAAGTTGATTTTTTCCTTTATTAATTGCAGTACAGATAGACACTATTTACAGATTTTCAGAACAATCTGGGGGACATTTATTTAATGTTTAAAATGAAAAGAGTATTTCTTTAAATGTTTGGTCTTGTAGCTTTTTTTCTGGATTGTAAAACGGTACAGCGATTTCCATGATAGAAGGGCTTTTCATAAAATTTTCAGAGGTACAAATTTCCACTGCTCTTCTACTACTTTCCAGAATCCATCAATAGTGGTCAGTTTGAACTTGGAAAGTGTTCTTTCCAAGAGACCAAAGGCCCGACAGCCCATAAGTGAAATATCAGGGGCTTTACAGGAATATGTTGAAAAGGTACATTTGCAATACCTGTATTAGTCTTCATTCTTTCATGGAATGCAATGATATTTTTTATGACTGTCTTGATATTTCAATCTTTGAAGTCATGGCGATAAAGACATGGAATTTCTTCTGTAAATACCAGATGTAAAGCTTTCTCTTCAGAGTACATTGAGTTGATTTTAACATTTTTCTCCACTCATCTTGATTTTAATTTCCCAGTGTAAGAGAATCCTGTGACAATCATAAACTCCTTACTGAAACTTTGTATTGCCAGAACCAGGTTTGTACATATCTTTCTCTTCCGTTACAATATTAAACCCTTTTTTGGTAGCAGTCACTTAAGTAAACCCATGCTTCATCAAGGATCACTACGTATTTCCACTCATATCCTGCTATATACTTTTCATAAGATTCTACTAATTGTTCTGCATCATGTTTTTTTAGCTTTCTTAAGTTGTAAACCATGGTTTATTACCTTACTTATTGTTGCTACAAATGTATTAAAGACTAGGCAACTGATTTCAGGGTCAACAAATTTTCGCTTGTTATGAACGATTTAACTTTAGACATAACAGTATGTATCTTTTCCGAGTATTCATTCTGGAGTATTCTCGCCAAGAAGAAATAATGATTGATGGTTTTTCCATTTTGATAAATAATTCTGCTTATTTTGCACTTAGAAATTTTAACACCAAGCATTTCACAACACATTTGAATTACAGAATAGGATTATTTCTCTTCATAAAATACAAAAACATATCCTTCAAACCAAAGCTTATTTATATTCCACATTGCTTTTTTTCAAACAAAGAGCTGTCGCCAGAAATTTTTATTCTAGAACATTTGCTTTTTTTTAATTCTTTATTGAAATTGTTCTAAGAATGTGTAAACACCCTCTGTAAAATGTGCTGTTAACTTCCAGGCTTAAATTTTCAATACCTGCCAGATAAGCAAAACAAGACACTAAAAGACCTTACAACCTAACTCCAGCCAGTTTTTGCATATAAAAGATGACTTTAAAAAGGAATTTTCAGCAACTTCCTTAGTCATTTTGCAGTTTGCATAAGACTGCCTCAATAGATTCAGTTTTCACAATGACACTGAACTAACAGGGCACTTCTTATTCTTCAGACAATAATGTTGAATAAAGTATTTACAACACAGTTTCTCAGCAAGCCTGATATGCCCACCAGTGGACACTGGTGGAATTTGGGGAAAGGAGTGTTGATAAGGCAGGTGAGCAAGAAAGCCATTGAGAAATAAATAGGTACATTAAGGACATGCTTAGAATATCTGTTTGTCTAATTATTTTTTAAACAAACATTTCAAGCATCTGTAATCAGCCGATAGATGCCACTGTAGAAAAGTCGCCGATAGAGAGCGCACGATGGTAATCGAGAATCGGCAGTCGAGAGAATGTGCACAAGGTGACGAATATTCCTGAACTATGATGTAAATATATGTAAATATTTAGTGCAGCAATAAAAGAATTTATCAAAAACCTAGACTCATCCTGAAGAATGAAAGGTAATTACAAGTTACCAGTAACCATCCTGACAGATCAGCTAGCATTTCAGAAGAGGGATATTATAATGTGGATTTAATTTTCCATTGAATGACTCGCGTACCACGAGTGTGGAAGAAGTGGTAAGTTTCAATTTTACAAATTTGAATGCATGCGAACTATAGAATAATTATATTGAAATACCTTTGATAATTCTAACAGAATATAAAATTTAGAAGTATAGACTCATATTATTAATTAATATCATGGATGAGAGTACTAAGAAAGCTTTAGATAAAGAAAAAGTGAAACGCAAAACTCTTAAGAAGTTAACAACAGAAGTAATTAACAGAATATCTGAATTACTGGAAGAGGATATTGTACACACAAAATCATTAGAAGAATGTGAAATGAATCTACAAGAAAAAGCAAATCAGATATTTAAGTTAGATCTAGAAATTGAGGATTTAATTCCTGAAGTATCCGATCTTGAAACAGAAATAAAGAATAATACAGAGTGCATTATTTACGCGAAAGTCAAGAATTATCTCTAGACTTCAGATAGAAATAAGGCAGATTTATCAATGAAGAGTAACTCTTCACTTATTTCGAATAGTGAACCAGAGAAACTGAGAATAAATTTGCCAAAACTTCATATAGAACCGTTTGAGGGAAATTTAGAGTAGTTTCAAGAAGTTTGATAATGTGATTCCCGGTAACGAACGCTTATCCAAAGTAGATAAATATAATTATCTTAAAGCTTTCTAAAAGGACCAGCCTTAATTAGTATTCAAGGACTACGGTATCAGAAAAGAATTCTGATTTAGCAGTGGATTTGATAACAAAAGGTAAGGGAAAAAAGAAATTACTGTAAGATCTCATATTAACTATTTGTTAAATTTAAATGCTGTAAAATCGGCTTCGTATTTGAAACAGTTACGGGAGTTATACAATATGACAGAAATCGACGTACGCGGTTTATAAACTTTTACACACAAAACGTGTTGAACTGAATTCATATGGAAGTTTGTTGTTCCTACTACTAACCAAACTTATTCCAGATTCCATTGTGTTAGATTTTTATAGACACCATGAAAAAGAAGATTCTTGGAATGTAATAGAATTATTAAAATTTCTTCGAAGAGAAATAGAAATGCGAGAACGAGCATTTTTGTTTCGACAAACTGGAGACAATAATGAATCACTTAAAAACATAGAATATAAAAAATTCAATTAACAAATTTTCAGAAAAGGGGAATAGATTCCAGAAGTTTAAAGAGAAAAAGCAAAATTCGATTTCTAACACGACTGCACTGAGCACATTTCAGAAAATTTGCATTTTTCACAATAATTCTGACCACAGTTCCGAAAATTGTGATAAGGAACGCGAGCAGAAATTAGAAAGTTTAAAACAAAATGGAACATGCTTTTTATGTCTGCAAAAAAAATCATATGGTTCGATCATGGGCACGTAAATTAAAAGAGCGCTGCTTGACATATAAACGTAAATATTCTAGTTTGATTTGTGACGCCAAATGCCTCCCGCCTCAGACAGAGTCGCGAAGAATTGATGAACGATAAAATAAAAGATCAAAGTAGTCTTGCGATGAATGACGACAAATTATCTGATGTTTCAATGTATTTAAAGAAGGCAATAATTAATAACAGTGAACCATTTGAATGTTTGATAGGTAATGGAAGCAGTGTTATCTTATAAAATCTTCGGTACCTTCGAAATTGTAACTGCCAATACAACTGGAAACAAAAAATTGTTTGGAATTGGAAATGTTAAATGTGCGTCTACAGTGACCTTGGGTAAGGTTCACATTTCACTTTAAATCGATAAAATCCAAACAACTGCGAAGGAACAGCCATATGATCTAATTATCGACGGAGATATTTTAAATGATCAAAGGTTTGCTTATGGGATAATACACGATTCGTTTAATATATGGTAAGCGAATAAAATTCCATTTACGCAATTGATAAACAAAATGGAGGGTAAACTCATTAAGTTATACTCTGAGAAACCAATAGAAATAAAACATAACACCTTAAACTTTGTGCATGCTCTAACCCCAGATATACACTCACTTCCAAAAGTTAAGCACGAAGATTACATATGAGTGTACTTTACGCACAGGTACCTCGAGTTTGTGTTCCTCTATACCATCGGATAGAGGAACCAATTGTAATCAAGAGGGGCACGATTACAGTGGTGCCAGGAACATGTCAATTGGAATGTGTCTGACTGGGGCAATGTCATGTCAAGATTTGCTCTGGAGCCAGATGACAAGCGTATAAGGATATGGCGTGAACAACGAACACTCAATCAGTCCCAAAACATCGCCGAACATCACGCATTCTAAGGCGGAAGCATTATGGTGTGGGCAGGGATTTCATTAGGATACCGCACCGACCTGCACATCTTTAAATGAGGTTCTTTGACGGCTGTCCAGTATCGAGATGAAGTCCTAGAACCCATTGTGAGATTGTACGCTGCAGCAGTTGACCCTACTTTTGTTTTAATGGACAATAACGCACGTCCCCATAGAGCAGACATCGTCGATGACTACCTGGAGAGTGAAGGGATTACACGTATGGCGTAGCCAGCATATTCGCACGACCTTAATTCCATTGAAAAGCTTTGGGATGCTCTTGGCCGTGCTGTATCTTCATGTTTCCCACCTCCAGCTACTCTTATTGAGCTGGAAACTGCTCTACAAGAATGACGATCGCTTAATTCTACAGTGGTTGACCACCTAACTGAAAGCATGGTCACAAGGTGTAAACTTTGTATACAGATGAGGGGGGAATCACATACCCTATTAATGGCCTTTTTTTTCATTTTATTCTGTTTATTTTCACTTTATACATATTTCTGTTTAAGTCTCCAGTATGCCATTACCTAATAACTTACAAAAAATTAATATTGTTTTCATTTCTGTATATAATTATTGATTTTGTTTTATGCATAAATTAATATGCTACTTTCCTGCCGAATTTTGTGTCAATCAAAGCAGTATTTGTTGACTTTTTTGCATTTTACATCTTCGTGTTTAACTTTTGCAAATGAGTGTAAATAATGGACTCATTTTATTTCAAAACAAGCATGGAAGTCTGGATTCAGTAATGGAAGTTACTGATGGTAGGGTAACAGTCCCAGTTATGAACATAGGACACAATAACATCAGATTAAAAGGAAACCAGTGTATTAGCAGAGTAATAGATATAACAGAAGATTGGGAATTAAAGAAAATAGATGTGCCTAATATAAACACAGATGAAGTGCAAAATCATGTAATTTCCACTTCTCAAAATATTCACCCAATTAAGTTAGATGACATAAAATTTTATGAGAGAACTGCAGATAGTGAAATAACTGATATCTTAAAATTGTTAAATGAATTTAGGGATTGCTTTGATCTTAATTTAAAAGAATTAGACGTAATAAAAACGGACATCAAAAAAATTGACGGGAGTAAGCCTGTGTTTTCTCGCCTGTACAAAACGAATGCAGCTAAACATAATGTAATAAAAGAAATTGTTAAGGAATGAAAAGATAATGGGATAGTTTCTAAAACTAGATCGCCTTAAGCTAGTCCAGTGTTACTAGTAAAGAAAAAAACGTGGAAACATAAACTGGTAATTGATTATCAAAGACTTCATTACTACAGATGAAACAGGACAGTTCGAAAGGATGACATTTGGGTTAGTAAATGCTCCTGCTGAGCTTCAACGCCTAATGTCGTATGTTCTAGGCCCCTTGTTGAACACTAAGGTCTTGTGTTGTGTTATATGGATGATATACTTGTTCCTGCAAAATCTTGGGAAGAGATGATTTTGAAATTAAAGGAGGTATTAGAATGCCTAAGAAAAGCAAATTTAACCTTGCAATTATCTAAATACAAATTTGGGAAAAGAGAAGTAGATTTCTTGGGGTTTACTATAAACGAAGATGATATCAGATCGGGCTCTAGAAAAATAAAAGCCATTATAGAAATCCCAGAACCAAAGAATGTGCACGAAGTGAGAAGATTTTTGGGTCTAACTGGATTTTTCAGCCAATTTGTGCCGAAGATTGCGTTAAAAAGTGAACCATTGACCAGATTGACAAAGAAGAATCGAGACTTTGAGTGGAAGCGGGAACAAAAGAAGTCGTTCGAACTATTACAGAAACAACTGACTGATAAGCACATATTAGCTCACTATCAATTGCATGCAGATACTGAAGTCCATTGTGATGCAAGCACAGAAGGTTTGAGTGGAATGCTAATAAAGCGCGATGAGGATGGAAAATGGCATCTTGTTTATTGCATCAGCAAGAAAACAACAGAAGCAGAGAGAAAGTATCATTCCAGAAAATTAGAGTTAATGGCAATCATATCAATGTTGAACAGGTTAAGACAGTTCTTAATCGGCATAAGATTTACAATCATTACTGACTGTCAAGCCTTCATATATACATGAATGCGAAGAAGACTACAAATCCTCAAATAGCTCATTGGTGTTGTTTAATTCAAGAATATGATTTTGAGATAAAACATAGGCCAGGAAAAAAACTGTTCCATGCTGATGCTTTGAGTAGAGGTCCTGTATCGGAAGCTGATGGCACGATGACGAGAATAGCTGAAAATTTTGAAGTTTGCCAGTCTGTAACCAAAGAAGAGCAAATACTAACGATACAACATGCTGACCAAGAACTTTAAAGAATTACCGAAATTTTAAGAAAAAACAAGAACAAACTGCTGAGAAGAATCAAATAATTAGGAATTACGTGTTTAAAAAGAATTCTACCAAACACCCCCAAGCAAATTGTATGGTAGAACGTGTCAATAGAACAATTTTCGGAACGATAATGAGAAGTTTAGCAGATAAACAGCACAGAGACTAGTATTCAAAAATAAAAGAGACGAAAAGAAAGCTTAACAACATGATAAACAAAACTACGAATAATACTCCATTTGAAATGCTATATGGGTACTCGCTCAGATTTAATGATGGTATGCTTAGGAAGTTAGCAGATGAAGATACAGATACATGACACAGCCTGTGAAAAATTCAAGAATAGGCACAAGAAAGAATTGAAGAACAGGAAGTCAAAATGAAAAAGAGATTCGATAGGAAGAGATGTCGTACACTAATATTTGAAAAAGGAGAAATAGTTGTGATGAGATGTGCTCTTAAAGCTATAGGTCAAACTACGTCTACCAGGCGAAATATCGAGGACCATTTATGATAACGGAAGTATTACCTAGCAATACATACAAATAACACAACCAGAAGTGAAGGATCGAAGCCGCTACTTCAACACCACTGCTCATGTGAGCCAACTAAAACCATGGAGGGTGCGATCCCAGCTCTGACGATGATGATGAGGAGGAGGAGGAGGAGGACAATGACGACAATCAAGATAACTGACCGATAACTGGTAAGCTTGATTCCTCGACGGAACCTGCCAAGGTCTATTCGCACAGACTAATGGAGGTACTCTTCCCTGTGATTAAGGTGAGACCTTTCCATTTTTTTATGTTTATTGACAGAGACTCTGAACATTTTGAACATTAGATTGAAATTGAACTTTTGAATATTAGATTGAAAGACTTGAGTGCATTTTTGGACTTATCATTTTAGGACTGATAATAAATTACTGTTATTTCAGATATATCTTGTATTTAGAAATGATTTATAGAAAATTTCCATTATTATGCTAATATATTAAAAAAATATGCGAATTTAAGTAAAGTATATTATGGTATCAAATTTTAGTATATATGTATTTTCTTCTTAGTGTATCAGTGATATGTATGTTAAATAATGTGTATACGAGTTAATGTAGAAATATATATGCATTAGAAAATTAATTTGTACTCGGAACAATCGGGACAATTGTCAAGTCAAAATGACCGAATGTAATCAGCCAATAGATGACATTGTAGAAAAGTCGCCGATAGAGGGCGCACAATTGTAATCGATAATCGGAAGTCGAGAAAATGTGGGCGAGGTGAGGGATATTTCTGAACTATGATGTAAATATATATGATGTAAATATTTAGTGTAGCAATATTAGAATTTATCAAAATGCTCTAGACTCATACTGAAGAATGAAAGGTAATCACAACTTACCACTAACCATCTTGACAGATCAGCTAACACATCTTTATAAGAATTACATCAAATTGCATCATTCAGTCCTTCCCACATTTTAATCCAAGTTGTAAATTAAATTTTTCATTCCAGTGGTTAATATATTCTCAATACTTAAGGGCTTTTGCACTAGTCATTATAATGGAATAATTGTTAAAACAAGTGTCAAACGTATAAACATGATACATAGTAGTTCAGTTTATATTTTTGCAAATGTCTGTGCATATTTTGACAAGTTCATCACTCACATAAAGTTTAAAATAACTTTGTTTCCATTTTGCTTGAAGAGTTGATGATGTGATATTATGCAAATGGAATAAATATCTAAAAATTTAATTCATATTCAGTTAGTGCCTACAAATTGCATTCAAAGAGCATAATCATTGCCACAAGGGGCACTGTGGGAACTTGAAAGAGATGCTAAGTTAGAAAATCGCAAAAAGATTTAGTTAAAAAGTAAAGTAGGGAATTTATGAACTACATTATAGATGGCTCTAAAAAACTTGCACATTTCTCTGGCAGTTTTATTGAGCCTCATTCAAAACATGAGATTTAACCTTTGCTACACTCATAAATTCATACTGAATTATAGAATTTAATTTGTAATCAACTTAAACTGGCAGAAGGCTAAACTGGAATTAGAACTGTTTCAACCATGACAGCTGCATTTTTCGAAGTGATTTCCTTTTGGCGCTAAGGAATCAATCTCATTACTTTTTGAACAACTAACTTTTAAAAACATTAAATTAAAGCAAACAATTACACATTACCTTAATTTCAAATTGCTTGCTCCTTCTCTGCATTATTATTCTTAACACGACAATAAGACTTAGATTTTGTTAAAAAACCATTGCTAACAAGACTAGCTGAAGATGGTCTTCTCTCCTTTTTAGCATCCAACAATGCAGCAAGAGATGCAAAATCTTTAGGCGATAATATTTGTTCAACCTACAAACAAATAAGTAATTACTTGCTGAAAACTTGCTCAAAATCTACAGCAATAAGTATAAAATATATATACACATATAAGTGAAAAAAAGAAAACTTACTATGCTTTTAAAAGCAACCAGATTAAGCACATTTTCATCAGTTGTTGTAAATAGGAGATTTGGGAAAAGCATCTGCACAAAAGCAAAAATATTATTCAGGATGAAGAGACATTACAAATGTGCTAAAAAGCTGATGTCACATGATTATTCAGAACACTCTGTGTGAAAAATATTCTCTATGTAAAATGTTATTTTCATATGAACACTATGCAGTTGGGGGAGGGGGAATCAGTAAAATATTTATTGTTCTCTAGTAAGTTAAATACACGAAAAAAGGGAGGCATACCTTTAGGTAAAAAAAACATGGGAAAACATCAAAACATATTTACTGACTTACTACAGTTTTGAATACACATTTTCAACTAGAATATGACCTAAAATTTTGGAGCAACTACAACAAGTTGCTCTTTTTTTTTAAATTACAATATCTGTGTTGAGTAAAACACCCTTACATCAGTACTTATGTACAGTACAGAACGAGTACAATACTGACGATATTCGCACACATTTTCTCCATCTCAAATGTACTTCTCATTTACAGAGAAATCCAAGCAGCCATACTGTTATTAGAATTTTCCTCAAACGCAATCAGCTGTAGTTTGAAACTTCCCATATATGAATTTCTCTTCCTGCACACCTTTCAGACAAAAATTAAAATGGCATGAATAACATTAGCACAAATATCACAAATCATATAAAAGACAACAAATGAATAGAAAAAAAGTGGTAGCTTCAGATAGGGTTTTTATTAGTTAAAACTATTGTCTTTGGAGTCAGGCATTTTACTTGCTTAGTAACACTTTCGCCCTCATGGCCCCGTCTTATAGTAATTTCTTTCCTTCATTTTGGAGAAACTATTATTTAAAACTTTATTAAATCAAAATTTGCAAGCAGAATTTTTCATTGGTAATGTATATTCTGCAAATAATGGAAATTGTTGATTAAATATAATAACAAAGGGGGAACGACACAAAATTTCCCTTTCCAAAAATATTTCCTACTTAAATGAACAATTAGTTCCTAAAAATCAAACATTATTTTTACAAAGTTAGTTCTTTCCAAATAATAACTTCAGTGAGGTTCTTCTTTTCCTTCCTTCATCGTTCAAGACACTAATTTTTTGCTACCTTGCCAATATAAATATATTTGTAAACCTCAAAACTTCACTATCACAAAATAAATGACTGGACAAAATTTTTCTAATTTCTTGCACATTAATTCTTTCTCTAACACAATTAATGCAGAGCTGACTTTTTAAAATTTTCATTTACTTTTTTAATACTGAAAATGGTATTTCTGAGGGATCAAAATAGTAATCTTAACTTCAGGTAACAAATAAATTATGCATTGGAAATGCAGAAAGAATACCTGTAGCTACTTTTGAATTCAACTCCCAGTAGCAGAATGAAAAAGTTATCAGATATTTTTGTGATTTTTCTTCCACTGAACAAAAATCAAAATGGTAATAAATTAAATAACAGTCTTTCTTTTAAAACAATAAATATATAAAATAAACCTTCAACTGCTCAATTCTTTATGCATTAAAGCATGAGGAGATAATCAACTATTAAAAAATAATCTAAAACTCAAAATTACATACCACATAATTCTTTTGAAATCATATCAAACAAACTTAAGCCACAATTGTAAAATAATAACAGAGTGATAAAAGAATTTTATGAAAAGCTTAATTCTATTATCTTTCATGAAACTTAACCATTTATGCATTAACAAAAATCACTCAAGATCAAAATCTTAGAAACTTTACAGAATATAGTATGCACAATGAAAAACAATTCATGCGTCTACACCAAATCCTTTGGCTACTAAATGCAGCTAGCATTGTAACATGGAACAAATTTATTTTTGAAATATTGTGTGCATTATAACATACATTTTAATAATCAAAAATTTCATTTTAAAATCATATGTACATTAATTTTAAAATAATTTCAAAATGTGTTTCACGTGTTAACAGTCAAATTAACAAACAGTTCATTTACATTGAGATTTATTGCTGTACTTGCCATTTTTTAGAACTGGTAGTGTCTATTAAAATGTCAGACAGTTGACAGTTAAAAAGGCATATTTACCACCATTATATTTATTGTTTAAGAATATAAATCATGACAACATTACAAATATGTGTAATAGTAACTTGCACTGGAAAGGAAAGGATGTATCTGTAATAGTAACTTGCACTGGAAAGGAAAGGATGTATTATCTGATGTAATCACTTAGTTAATTCATTAAGTCATACTTAATGAATTAACTAAGTGATTTAATATATGATTTCAGCACGAAAAAACTACTACATTTTTGTGTAAAAACCCTGTAGCCTTTACTTAAAAATAATTTTTGTATTTCAATTAAGCTTAGCTGCCCCACTATTTTTTAAAAGCAAATATTTTAAATGTGAAGAAAAATTGTCGAATTTATTTTCCAAAAACTCCCTCCCTCTTTTTTTTTTCTAAATATTGTTATAAAAATCACTAGTTCTTCTTTTGATTTAAATCTGTTTCTATTACAATTTTTAATCTGAAAGTCTGACTTTCTGTTTGGAGGAAATTCAGTATACTCTACAAAAGTTAATTTGCATATTGCGGATACATACTATCTGAATATA
>KK121988.1:78474-100504 GCA_000611955.2 Stegodyphus mimosarum
TAGGGAAATCTACTACATAGTATTGTACACTCTAATGCTAAAACATTACTGGTATAAAAAATACACTATAATAAAATTAGTAACTTACCAAATGTTTCCAGATTATATGCTGTTTATTTAATAGTCTTTTAATCAGTTGCACACAAAAAAGAGGCATTTCTTTTTTTATGGTAATATTTTTATAGACAAAAAATTCACAAATAATCTTTGAAAATTTTAACGTAAAGTTCTATCAACATAATACATAATTCATAATAAATCACTTTCACTGAAGGTATCAGTATCACTGTTGTAATGCGAATCAAAGCCTAAAGAATTTGCGTCATTCTATAAAATGTCATCTTCGCCTCTGTCCAAAGCATTGGAGATACCGTACATCAATCATTTTATAATGCACGAACATAAGAAAGAAGTTCATTTTCTATCATTCGGAAAATTCCATACTTCGGTCCTCTGAATGCTCGTGTATTTATATTTGTTTCTTGTAGCAACAGTTTGGATTTTCTCTAGTCCCTTATTAATTTTTCACTTACATTCCATTCTCTTTCAGCAGCTCTGTTTCCATTTTCTTCAGCACCTTCACTAACCTTCAGTTTAAATCCACCATATCACTATTATTCTTTCTAAACTTTCCCATATTCACAGGGGGGAAAGAAAAGAAAGGGGGAAAAAAGACACCCAAACACACCACCATGAAGTTCATCGCAAAACAAAATATCAGCACAAATTCTTTTTCTGTAACTTCAGATATCTGCAGATAGAGCATGTGCATACTTTCTTTCATGATGAACAAGTTGAAAGCCTCAAAATGGGGGAAAGGGATAAAAAAATCCTGCCCCAGGGAGTTGTCCAATCCTCCCAACGAAAGCAGGTAATTCTTTATCTCACTATGGAATGACCATTGAGAATGTCAGTGGGAGTGACAGAACAGATGAATCCATTATGAGTCAGGGTTGCCACTCAAACAGGAGAATGAAATTCCCTGACTTTTCTAGGTATGTTTTAAGAAAATTCCAGTTTATCCATGTAATGCATGTTGGCTGCGCCAAGAGGCAAATTAATTATGGTATCACTTGAAAACACAAAAATTTGCCAATTACACACGATTTATATATTATCCCAAAAGATTACTATTATAACTATAATAGGAGTTGTTATCTCCACTGAAGAACTGAGATCAGAAGCTGCCCAATGCGGATTTTTTTTGGGGGGGGCTGACATTTTGCAGCTAAATGAAAGAAAGAAATCTATTTAATGATATTTTTAAATAAGTTCAGGCATATTATATTTATTTAGCTGAATACATAAGCAAAAAATCTGTGTATTGAATTTCGTGATGTTATGTCATCACACTGCTAGAATTAGTTTCAGAATTATGTCTGAGGAAATGTCCTGAAATTTGAAAGTATTATTTACTAATAATAAATAAATTTAAGGGGAAGAAGTAACATTAAATGATATGAACAACATTAAAAAACTGAATTACAATAATTAATGATATTTTGGCAAATATAGTTATATTAAATGGTTAGCTAAATGACTCATTACTGTTTTTTTTTATTATTTATTTATTTACTGCAAAATGACAAATAAGCCATTTATTAAAAAGGAAAAAAAAAGTATTTAAAAGATATTGCGTAAACTCCTAGTATACACTATGGCCTTGGCACGATTTTGAAAATTGGCGCCAACACCAAAATGGCCTGTTTACTGCTCATCATAATGTCACCAAATCCTGTGTGTACCATACACGGAGGCTATTCTAACCTCCATGGTACCACTTTACTAGAATTTAACCGATTTGTTTGATACAAGAATACGTATTTTCTTTAGTTACCCATACACTGCACATGCGAATGTGAATCTTTCGATTCTCGAGGTTACTGGGAACGAAAGTTGCTGGAAACTTGCTATGCCTTTCTAAAAAACAATCTGCTTGGAGCTGCAAGAATTGGCTCTATGCCAGCTGCCCGAGTAACACTAACGTGTGCCAAAAAAGTGATCGCTTCCAACATTGGCGCAAAACTCGTTTTTTGGGAGGATCGCTGTATGAAATTCCCTGACTTTTCCCTGACATTTTTGGTCAATTTTTGAATTCCCTAACTTTTTCCGGTTTTCCAGGTAGAGTGGCAACCCTGTGAGTACTAGGTTCTGGGAAGAATACAGCTGATACTTTTCTGTTTTCTAGATGAAGGTCAAGTACACAACTGCGACTTTTATGCGGGAAAAACATTTTGATGATTTTTTCTGCTTCAAAACAGGGGTGCAACTATTACATGAGGGTGACTATTATGAGAGTAAACATGGTATATAACTGACAACACACAAACCAATAAATTAGTGCAAACTATGATGCCTGCAAGAAGAAATACTAGGGGAACATAGAATCAATTCTGTTTTTAAAGAGAGAGTCTGCTCTTAAAAATAAATAATTGTATATAAAGAAAAGGAAATCTTTCATACAGAAAATTTAACTCAAGGGGGGGGGAGCTAAGCAAAATATGTTTATAAATTAGATTTTGTTGGCACTTTCTGCACCTTCATTCTGAATGAAATAGATTGTGTACAATTTTTCCTTAAATACATTCCAATTCAAATTAAAGTATTTTTGCTACATTTTATTCATTCATCATCAACCCACTTTTTCAAATGTGTTAAGCAGACAAATTAAATGCAAAGTTTGAGCAAAGAAAAGAGAAATAATAAATATTGCTTTTGCAGTACAAAAATTAGAACTTGTTATAGATTTATGCTAGTGTAACTTTTTTTATTTCAAAGATTTGATTCCCCAAAATACATATTCCCAATGTAAAAAAAAAAAAATTGCTTGGAAAAATCTAAAACGCATTATTTTACTTCAAATATTACATTTAGTGTAAATACCTATCCAGAATCGAATTTAAATGGGCTTTTTAAAAAGATGCCATTTAGTCCATGTTAGACAGACACATGAACTGTGTAAAAATTAGTAAAAAAGAATTTCATGTATACTGCAATTATTCTATTATATATACTTTGGGATTTGGGATATATTTTATTGTATAAATTTATATATAGAATAAGATTTAAGAAACTTACTGCATCAAAGCAAATATCTAATAAAATCCTGTTATCTTCAATAAGAATTGTCAAAGGATGAATGGCACCATGGACCAATCTTCGGGAATGTATATCTCTTAACCCCAGCAGTACTTGTCGCAATAAGCTACATGCAGATTCACACTCAGCGGGAGAAAGTGGAGTAAAGCCATCTAAAAGTGTTTTCCAAGGACTATGTATTAAAGCGTACATAGTTTTTGAATCCTGTGAAGAAATATTAATTTTAATATAATACAAATTCCTGAATAATAATTCAGTATCACTTTTAAAATATCAATACACTAGAAAACAGTATTCAAAATCTAAATTTTTAATGTTTCTACATAAAATTTTCACTTATTTTCATGTAACTTTGTCTCTATACATAGAGTCTCTATTCTAAATCAGTCATGTCATGAAAATGATCATTGTTTGCATTTCTAGAAGTTTGTCAAGCAGAAATATCACCTCTCACTTTATATATGATGCAGAAATGCACAATCATGGAACATATTGAAACTTTATTGAAACGTATTAAACTTTTTAACTTTTTTATTTTTGATTTATGTGACTGCATGATGTTCCTTGCTTGACTGCTTTTCCTTTTCCTTCCAGACTAAAATATTAACTAGAATCAAAAACTGATGCATTCATGATGCAATCAATTTCTATAAATTTTTAACTTACATATAACTTCTAAAAAATTACACTGTATCTCAGAATATTCTAACATGCATAGAACTCAGATAAAATGTTTTGTATCACTTTGCAGCAGTAGCCAACTCTCAAATTATTTTTCGGCAACATAATCGGACCTCCCGTTTCATTTAAGCTTCATTATCAAAGAGAAATTTTCTAGATGATATCATCATTCACTACATTATTTGACTGAAGAATGCATCAGTTAATGAAAGTTTATATCCTTTTACCTTGACTAAATATCTTTTTAATATATGAAAGATATACTGTTTTTACATATGATCTATAATCAACTATTTATGTTTTTACGTCAACTTTTCCAGTATTGAAAAATAATTGGAGCTTTGACATCAAATGATAATATATGCTAACTATACTCCGTGTTTTCATACATAAAAATTAACATCAGTGTTGAATATTAAAAATAAGTCTTTTACATTATTTTTTGCAATGTGTTCCAGGATTTCAGCTTTGAAGTCTCAGAATGAGAAGTGCAAATAAACGAAAAAAATTAACACACATGTACAACAAAATAACAAAGAAGAGTATTTTTTATCAGTTTATTATTATGAAGTCGGTTGGCTGAAAAAATACATTACTAAACATTAACATTTTTTAATTTTGTACCACATTTACTCGCAAGGTTCTGAAAATTTTTTGAAATTTTCCCCTTCTTCAAGGCACTCAGAAAGTGAGCTCATCTAAATTTTAAAATATGATTCATCAAAGCAGTGATTGTTTTCATCTTACTGACTGATTAGTCGTGGATTTTCGGTGCATGGACTCCAACTGATGAAGAAATAATAGTGAAAAGCTTAAAAAAATAAACACTATCTAATGCTCTTGATGGTTCTGAAGATCAATGCACATGGAAACACAGCCTCAATGATGAAGAAATGATTGTATGCTGTAGCAGATGACACAAATAGTAGTTCCAATAGCATTAAATGATCTAAGGCCTAGGGAGTAGCAGTGGATAACAACAGCAAGATTCAGGCTGATAAGAGCAGGCAAGATTCAGGATACAAGGTAGTAGAAATGAAGATGTGACTGCGCATTCTTGTTGAAATCTAGGTTTCTTTTAAATAAATAATATTGTAATAGTTACTAGCAGGTTATTATACTTTTCATTTATTATCATCTTACTGTTTATTATTACTGCAACTGTATCCTCTAAAAATTAAACTATTCACATATATTTCCCTTCTTGATTTTTGTACCATATTTTTATTTTTTTATAAAGTTAATGAAAAGGGAGGGGAATGAGTCAAAAGAAAACAGTTTAGGAAATGATATAAAATGTGCTGGCTGTGGTACAGAATCTGTCATATAGTATCACTTAGCATTAGCTAGACCTAATAATCTAATCTCACAAACTGTTACAGCACAGATCAAATAGCTCTCACTGAAACTGTCGCTCAAATAAGAAAAAATGTGAACTTGAATCTCACCTTAACCAATAAAGCTTTTATCTTGACTAAATAATCACTTTTAATTTCATTCCAAGCAGCTACTCTCTGAAGAATATTTTTCTGCATTTCTTCCTCTCCAATGTTAAATTCCTATATATATAATCAATAAATAATAATTAAATAAAAAAAATGGTCAACCATCTGATTGGAAGTACATGTACCAAAACTAAAACAAAAATAATTCTATATATTAACATAATAAAATATACTAAATATTAAAAATGTGTTGAAATTTTCTTAACTTGAAGAATTTTCAACACAGACATGTTTCTGAATTATATCAGAATGCTTATGCGCACTTGGAAGTGGTAAAATAAAAAGTCTTTTAAAAGTGCAGTGAAGTAAAAATTTTAGAACTTTTTTAACATAATTAATCATCAAGATATAATCTGCTTCTATAAGACTCTGAAAAAAATTATAAAAGAATTCTTGATTAAGAAACCAGAATAACCATTAGGTAAATCAAAAGGAGGGTACTAAATAATATATTTATATATATACATACACACACACCAAAAGGGGGCTTTACTCCTATCGAAATTTTACTTCTTGCAAATAAATATATTATATCCAAAGTCTGAAGTTATGATATCCAGAAATATCCAATATCTGTATCACAAGCAAAATAATAATAATAAAAAATTCTTTATCAAAGTTTAGGAACGAAAAATAATACTAGAGAAAAAGCAGGTATATTATAAAAGAGATTTTTTTCCAATTGAGATTCCTGTACGTCACTTTCAAATGAAATGCTGTCTAAGGAATCACATTGTCTACAATGGCAATACACTGATCTATAGGGTAAACTACGAATTGCATGAAATTTAATTGAAGATCTCCCTCTTTATCTAAGAACCAACTACCCTATAACAGAACAAAGAAAACCTCCAAGCTTTTCCCCTCCCTTCTTCCTAAGAAACTGAATTTCCAAGAAGATGGGTGCTACAAAAAAGTCATTTATGCTTATGAATAGGACTTTTGATTGAGACTACAAACCTCTATTTTAGTTTATGAGATATTGTAAAACTTGTGCATACAAAACAAATATTATTTTTCTTTTCCTGTTGGCTTCAACAAGTAAAATTTAATAGTAACCCTCAGCTTTTTTAAATGGACGAGTCTCCTGTGGAATAAGATCGTTAAATTCCCCTGGCAGGCAAAGTGGAGAACCTTGATTTAACGCAGTTGGATCATGAGCAGAAGAGGGAATTGTGATTCATACAGTTAGGTTATATTGATTTGTATTACACTGAGGTTAACCAAAATCAGAATCTCAGCCCTTTGTGTGGTTGGGAGGTTAGCATTCTTCTACCTCACCTAAACAATAAGTAAAGCTCCAAGAAAGCCGCTTATTTGAAACAAGATGTTACTCAAACTAATTTTCTTTTGTTGGCATAACAAAAGGGAAGAGAGAAAAAATTAAGATTTTGAGGAACCTAAATTCAGTTAACATAGCAAATTAATGCTCTTCCCTTACCCTTCTGATTTGAAGAAACTTATTATTTTATTCTGCTTATTTTTAATCTTATCAATGTTAGAGTTTTAGTAAATGGTAACATCTCCAATTTAAATTTACTCTTTGTCTGCAACTGTACATCCTTAAGCAAAGGCTATTGTAATTTCATGTGCACTTAAATGTAGATATAAAGTAGCTTTTTAAAAATCAATGCTGAAGTTAAAAATATTTGTAACTTCTGAGGTGTGGCAACCATGATAGGACCATGACAGGATATGTCTGCAGGTATTTTTTAAATGTTTGCTATAATTTACAGTCAGCTAGCAAATTCCATGATGATGATGAGAGCCGCAATATTTTCAGATATCAGAAAAAAATTAATTTTTCGATTTATGGAATGCTAAATAAAGATGATATAACTGAAGCCTTATGCTATAATGATAATGCCTCAATCAATAGTCAATTAATGAAACCGCGAATATGGGTAGTATGATTCTAGAAAATATTGCCATTTCCATTTCAAATCGCATTTTAATCCACACAATGGTGATTCAGGAAAAATCTTTTCTTCTTTTTTTTTTATGCAAAATAATTTTTAAGCCTTTGAAGGAGAAAAAGCCCAAGATGGCCTTTCATTCAAACAACCATAACCGCCCGAAATGGCCGAGATTGCGGTGTAGTTTTCTGCTACCCCTAAGGTATGCAGTAGGAGGAGCAGTTGTCCTTGAGGCTAATAGAAGCTTTTTTGTTAGGAAATAGAAAGGATGTCATTTGAAATCTTCACATCTCTTTGTGCATTAATGGAAGGGAAAGGGGGATACAGGTGGGACACTTAATGGACGGGAATGGGCATTTCGGTATTTTAAGTATATAGCTCAGAGAAGACTTTTCTAAGGGTTAAAGAAAAATTAATAAAGAATATTTTTTTCTATAGTTTCTACATATCAACTGAATAGATTTAAATTAATGATCTAAAATTTCAAAATGTATCATATTTAAATGTGCTATTACTTTGTTGTTTAATAATGAAATCTATCCTTCTGGATTTACACTCACAGCAATATATTAAAAATGAATTTGTATTTGAGTGTTCATCCAGCATGAAAATATATACATGTAAGATACAAAATATGTAACTCAAAATTATTAACTTTGGCAATAGGCCTTTTTTATTTTCCATTTTAATTTAGCTGTCTCCGTTTTCTATTTTAAATTGTTTATAATAACTTTGTAATCAACTGCATCTTTTTAAATTAATTCACTCATACCTGCTTTTACAGTGTCCTACACTGCAGATGACTCTCATCCAAATGCAGAACTCAAAATTTAAACAATGAAATCAAGTCAATAAATACTCCAACTACTATTATTGTGTAGCCCTTTTTTTTCCTTGCTTCACCTTATTGCTAACTGCACACAATTTGCTTTCCACTTCCTCCTTTGTCTAAGAAGATGTTACGATATACAAAATTGTGGAGTGAATCTCGCACCCATAAATTATGCTGCGTGAATCCTGTTTGTGCATATAAAGGCTTGTTCTATTATGAAAATAAAACTGTGTGTTTAAATCAGTGGCCACATAAGAAAGCTTTTATTCTCAATTCTCTCATCTTAAGTATACATGCGGTTGTTTTCCAAATTTTCAAGCAATCTATTGAATCATTATATTTGAATTAGTCAACAGGATCCAAACCTGTGTCAGAAATTTTAAATCAACAGCCACATCTGAAAGCTTTTCTTCTCTGTTCTCTCAACTTGTGTACCCACACAGCTGGTTTTCGGATCCTCAACTGAATTATTACGTATGCATTTGCTTAATTTTTTTTGCCTAAGCTACAGTAAATAGCGAACAAATGATAAATGGCAATATAGTAAGGATCATAAATAATTCAACAAATAAATATGCAAAAAAAAATTTTTTTTAGAATTATTGAATTGGTTTCGGACAAATTACAAAAATACTAGTTTTACTTTTTACCCCACTTCTAAATGAAAACTTTTCATGTAAATTAACTCTTTCATATCACTACTGTGACCTACAAAAACTCAGATGTGTTCACAATATACTCTACATACCCACAGAAAGTTAAATGTCTTATAGCTCTGGTACCTGCAAATATTCAACCTATATTCTAAAGAACATTGCAGGTGCCTTTCAGCTTTAGATATTTATCAAGTATCAGACACATTCACTCTACAGGTTATATGCCACTGACTAATGACAGTCTCTTACAGTATGAATATTTTAAAATGCGGAGCAAAATTATTATTTCTGTCACAATTATTGTACGTGACCTTGGGGATAGAACTTGGATTGCCTTAAAACCCAAGTCTATACTGCAAGATTAAAAATGCATTCCAATTTAAGGGCCCAGTAATAGGATCTCTTTTTTAAGATAGATCTGTTATTTACTGATTGCCTCACAATCTCCCATCATGCTGGAGGATGCAACTTTGCTATCATAATTGAGTCCTTGTCATAGGCATGATAACAACCTCTGAGTTTGGATGTAATCGATTGCTGCATTCATGAGGTTTATGAATGTGTCTTTTGGAAGCCTTTGCTACACTGTGTGATATGTTAAGGAGGTGCCATGATATCTCTCACTGTTTTCCCCAAACAGGCAAAAAAGTATATACTCCCTGTCAGATCACAGATCCGAAAGATTAATTTATCCTGTGGGTTATGTGCCATAGTCAGGCAGCACTTCCTTGTAAGCACTGCAATTTACATATTACAGCAAAACTGTGCCAAATAATTTTATATTTATTATAATTTTTATAACAGGACAGTGAGTAATCACATCAGTTAAACTGAACATCCATTGTATACTACTACATACTCTGCATCAAACCCAGATCCCATTAAATGTGCATTCCCATACAAGTTTTTTTTTTCTATTTTTGAAGCATTAACACCATAATTAAAAATTAACATACCTTAAACAGAAGAAATTTCTAAACACTTCATTGATTATTTCACACAGAATATACATACAAAATAATCAAAAAATTCGTATAGCTCTATCACTAAGTTTCAAACATAAAAACAAATAATATCATTAGATTTTTTATCACAAAATTTTAGAACTTTGACAACAGCAAAATGCATATCTAAACCTCACATAAAAAATTATTTCTAATGCACATAAAAGTTCAGAAAATATAATTACCCATCTTTATCATTAAATATATATATATCCCCCCCCCCAAAAATCGTGAAATCTGATCCGATCATGACTTTTAAAAATGACCAGTATTTCCCAGAACATAAAATAACAGTTGAGCATTGTTGATAATCATGTTATTGAGGTGAGCATCTATGCTTTATGCAGAAGAACAAAACTGTCTGAAACTATGGAAGGCCATACTAAAGAGGCCTCACTCTATTACAGTACAAATATTTAAAACACACAAGAAAATAATATGAAATCTCTCAAAATGTTCCCCTCTCAGATGGTTATCTCTAACACTGAGCAATATTCCTTGAACATAAATGTGTATATCAAGATGAGCATCTGTACAAAGAAAACGTATTAGATAAAAAAAAAAAAAACTTATAAAAAAAGAGACATCTGAAAGATTTCAGATTTTAAATTACGTCCAAAGGCACGTTTTTTTAACGTTTCGTGTGCTACCTTTTTTTATTAAATATCATGTACTACGTACTCAAACCATAAAATTCAGTTCAAAATCAATATCGCAAAATCATTTTAAAATGAACATATCTTTAGAATTTCCGTAAGTCTCGTGCGCTGGAGATAAAAATGTTTTTTTTCCTTACAGTGTTGCCATTGCTCGCTTTGAAATCATTTAGTTTGTTAATCAGAAATTCGTTGAAATGTTACAAAACATAAAATCGATAATAAAGCAAATTTCAAATTCAAAATTAGGGCTTCCAGATGCCCATATTCGCAGTAGGATTACGTCATTCAAAATTCGATGGCTCTAGGTTTTATCACAATGCGAGAAACATGCATACATTTATGCAGATTTTTCATTTTTTAAAATTTAATGCAGAGCGATAACATTTAGTGGCAACAATTTGAAAAGTGAAACGGGCATTCAGAGTGAATCGACGCAAAATCACAAAACAAAAGTAATAGTCCTTCGGGACTAAATCCCTTTGGACTAAAAAAAAAGAATATTAAATTCACTTTTGCTTTTGATTCATTCTTTTTAGGGCATTTCACAGGATTACCTTATCATAGATGAATTCAACATAAAACTGCGAAGTTAACATACGACCAACAAGTTTCTGACAAATATACATTAATTTAACAGTTTTATTGTTTATACAAGACTTGCCTTATTGTAATCATCTATATTTATTATTATATTTAAATTATTATATTATATTTTAAATTATTTAATGTCTGTGATTTCATACTACAATTAGTTATTTCATATGCATTATTTTATTATCTATGTTTATTTAATATGCTATTATATATATTCTTACAGTAGGGAAAACACCACAGGTATTATTTATTTCATGCTTGTAAATTCCTTCAACAGTGGGGGGGGGGAATGGCTGGAAAACAGAAGAAACTCAATTTTGAACTTATTCGATATTTATATTATTATATCCAAATATATACGTTGTATTCATATATAACATTCTCACTTACATCAATAATTTAAATATTTTCATTTTCTACACAATTTAAATAGCTTGATTTATATCCCTGCAATAAACTTTTAGATAATATATGTATACAGGCTGATTGAAAAATATCTGGCAAAGAGGACCAAAACAAGCTGATTTTGACATGCCTGTGCGGATATGGCGTATTGAAATGGCACAGAGCTCTGCTGATGCATCATCATTTCCCATACAAATTTCAACTGGTATACATCACTACATGTTCACCAACATGCATTTTATCAGTGGGGCGGTGGAGAGAAACAGAACAGCCACTCAAAGTAGGTACTCAGGATTCATTCTCTGTAGCCTTTTAAGTAGTTGATCACCACAACCTAATAGATAAAATGCAAGTTCTAGATTCATGTACGAGTTCTATGTTCATGTAGCGATCCATATTGTTCGAAATTCACATGGGAAATGACAATTTATGGCAAAAAAATGCTTTTACCTATCGCTCAGCAGCACCCTATACCACTTCAATATCCCCTTTCCATGCACATACATTTCATATTTCTTTCACAGCTGCGCATTTAGCTCTGAAACTGAATTTCAGTTTATATCAATAACATAAATAGCAGAACAAAACAAAAATGAATTTCAAAAGAAAATAAAAGCAATGTAATAAAACAGAACATTTTTTATTACTGCATACAATAACCTACTTTGTAATTCTGAATGGATAAATTCAAAATAATCCTAAAAAACTTATTTTCAAATAAGTTAAACTGTTATTAAATGTGTGTTATTAGTAAACTATCTTCTTTTGTAGCTTTAAAAAAAATTGTCTTTTATATTATTTTTTACCACAGACATAGCATTATTCATTTCTTCTTGTTTTCTTCACTGCCCTTGAAAAAATTAAATTATAATCATTATTTCTATCAGAACTGATCCTTAAAACAATGAAATGTTTTGCTGATGACTATTTTAATTTTTATTCATCAAAAACAGACTTTAAAGAAGTGTTTTACAGTTGTTTTCATATTATTTAATCTCACATTGGAAAATTCTTTCAGTTGCTACTGAAAATTTCTGTTTTGATTTTGATATTAAAAGAAGAGGCACTGACCTACAATGAAATGCTATAAATGGAATTAATGTACCATACGTCAAATTCACATTTTACAAAAAAAAATTACATTTTTAAAGGAACATTTTAAATGCATTATTAGTTTTAATAATAAAAATAAACTGCAATTATTAGCTGTGATTTATAAAATTTTAAAAAAAATGGAAATTAAAAAACAATTATTATTATACTTAATTTTCATATATTATACCTTGATAAAATTTATATAAATATCTGCAACCTTAAGTTTTACATATGTATAAAAATTTTCTTTTCACTTAAAGAAAATAGGTGTACAACACTTTTTCACATATAAATGATTGATTGCCAACTTGGCCACTTATAAAAATATTTATAAAAAAAGGGGGGATGCGAATTAAATATATATATATATATATACAAAATTATTTTAATTCACTCATAAATTCAGAGAATGCTTTTTTAGGAACAATGTTGAATTCTTTTAAGGAATATTTTTTGGAAGTTTGTAGTATGTGTTTGGAAATAAATAAATACGATACCTTACTTTTAATGCATTTAATAAATAAATACAATGGCATGATATTTTCAGAGGGTTAATAAGAATCTCTATTAATTCTGCACATTCATATCACATCAACACAGTGATTATAACTTCGTTAAAAATACTAACCTTTATCACAACAGGTTCATCTAGAAAACGACTTAAATGAGATAATTCCAATCTCTTGACAGGATCACCAAGAGGGAAATATTCAGGTTTCCAATCATACTTCAAAAGGCATCTGGATTGCTAAAAATAACAAGAAAATTAACTAAGAAATATTTTATAGTTATTATTTTTTATCTAAAATGTTATTTCTGTTAAATTTCATACAACTTCAATCCTGCTTAATTAAATCTGTAATGGAACTTCTGGGGAGAATTCGTACCTTCTTAAATGCAAGTATTGAAATCAAAAATAGCCCATTACATATTATGTATTACACATCTCTTTTTCAAAAATGTTTAAAATACTCTGAAAAATTCCTCTCTCTATTAGATGGCAATTAACATTACAATTCAAAAATTAATCCGCTATATATTTATAAACTGACTAATGCTCAACTTTTGTTAAAGTTTGTCCTTACATGAACATGTAAAATTAAACAAGTTGTACCAACGAAAACTGACAAATCCTTTGCAAAGTTTGAGCTTTTTTAAGACTCTGTCAATTTTTGGCTTTCCTTACAGGATCAATTAAAAGATGACTTAAAATAACTTGGGAGTGATATTTTTTTCTTTTAATGTCAGTTAGTAATTTTTTTATGATTTATTAGTGAGTAACAATCGTTAATTGATGATTGTGTTAATTAAATGTAGTGATTATGTTACATTTAGTACACAAGCAATTCATATATTTTTAAATGCCAAAAATACATTAATAATATTCACATGTAATTTGATTATTTCACAGGGTTCGTACACATTTCTACACAAGGAAATTAAGGACTTTTAAGGACCATTAATGAAAAAAATTAAGGACCTATGAGCAAATAGGAACTGAATAAATTCAATTAAAGTATTATCTATGAATTAACTTCATTTTTGTAATATCATCCTAAAAAGAAAATAGATCCATAAGTAGGATGAATTATTATTAAACATGAATTAATTAAGAAAATTATTAATATGTTTGGGAATAAAATCAACTTTATAAAATGTATCAAGTAGCATTAAATATTTTACATTTATAATAGTTGGACATATTTGAAAGAGGATAAGTGACATTTTATTTATTTATGATTTACATGGCCAATATAAAATTTTATTTATTTAAAAAGCCCTATTAAAATCACAATCTAATAAAATTTCACATTTAAAATACATATAATTTATGACATTGATTCTTAAATGATATTAGGATAATTACACATTAAAAGCTACTTACAAAACATTTATGTTTTGTAACAAAACTCAACAAAATATTTATGCTTCTATTTAATTTGAAACCTTCCCAAACATTTTGGCTAATTTAAATTGATTCCCTTCTCTTTAAGCATCTTTTCTAACAATCAGAAAATTGTCTCAATACGCAAACCAGTGTTTTCACTAGTTTCTGCACGTTTTATCTCCTAACTTGTCAACCTCTCCACAATACAGCTATGAGGGTTAACTTGATCTGGTAAAAGTTAAATAGTCCAAAATCTCACGACAGACATGAAGTAAATGACGGCTATGTCTGAGAGAAACTACAGTGTCAGACAAAGGTTTAAATAAGTCCCTTATTTAAAAAGAACATAGAACATTAAGCATGTTATGATGCTAACAAAATCAATTACAGCTCGTGGTGATGTAATTAAACAAGAACAGTCAAATTCAAGCTAAAAATGTGGACTACTGATCAAAGACTATACAATTTAATTTTGATTTAAGCTGGCTCAGTAATGCTATCATATGAGGAAATAGAAATGGGAAACTATACTAAAGGCTAAAATCATAAACAACTGGGTAATTTATAAATAATAACTATACGTATCTTTGATGAATAATTTTCTTAATGTATTCATTTTATTTCTTCAACACATTCCCTTTTAATTTTAGAACTTAATTAAGGATTTCTGTTATTCTAAAAAAAAACTAAATGCATTTAGAATGTACAGAAAAAGCTGTTGATTTTATTTAGCAAGATCAAAATTCAGAAAAAAATATGAAATATCTATAGTAAGGGTAATATGAAATATATCTAGTAAGGGTGTAGAGCTGATGTGGCAAAATTTTTAGAATTTAGAGACAAACTGAGCAACAAAATCTAGAAATGCCATAACTTTTAGAATTTAGAGCAAGCACTGGGAGCAGAATTTAGGTTCCACAGAGACTGCATCAGGTGGGAAAATGCCTAGCTCCAGTTCTGTATGATGCATTAAGGCATATTATATGAATATTTTAAATTGATTGATTCAACTTCTTTATTAATAAAAGAATGCATTTCTATAACGCCTGTCCATGTGATAAGATTAGAAGATTTTTGATATTTTTCATGCTTGTGTCCAGTGAAAAGTAGAGAAAATAAGGGAAGATAAACATGTTAAGAAAAAGATTCCAGTATCAGAAGTAAAACATTCAAATATTATGTTTTCATTGTTCTTCCAGACGTTCTCCAAAAAGTAAGAAATTCACCATAAACTTTCTGTAAAATAATCCATTATGTGTTAATACCATGAAGACATTTTTCATTTTGTGACATATTACTGGAATCTTCTATAATCGTGGGTCTATAAATCTTGCCTTCAATCCTTCTAAACTTTCTAAGTTGCACTGTCTAAAATCCTAAAGAAAAATTATCCCTACCAATTCTGTAATAGCCAAAAGGCAGAATTTTTTGAAAAAAAAATAGGAAAAGTGTAAAATTAATTTTACAGAGAAACCTGATCCATATGCTGAGAATTCTGAATATTCTGAGACAATTGCATGGGAAAAATTCTTACTATGAAAAAAATTTAAAAGAAGACATTTTTAATTAATTACATAGCTAATTTCACTTTTAGTAAGAACTATTTCGTAAATTGTGTTTTATAGCATTATACCTTGTTTATTTCTCAGATTCAAAATATTGTATAATAAGTTGTTAAAATGAAACTTTATAATATGACAGCGAAAAATAAAAATCTTTTATTTTAATGTTATTTTTTAAATATAATTTCATTATATTACCATTATTTTAATGAAATGTATCAATGTTACAATGGATAAAAAAAATTTGCCAGATCTCGGAATTAAAAATTTTCTATAAAAACTGATCTTAAAATCGCCAAAATGTTGATAAGTTGCCAAATTTAGAACCGTTAAATAAAAAAATTCATAGCACCAAAATTTGTTTAAAAGCAATTCTTCACTAGAAAAAATGAATTTCGAAACGCTTATCTTTCACTTCTTGCTTAGAAACTCGAGTATCCATTATTTATATTAGAAACAAATTACAACACATGAATCCATTCACCCATTCAAAAGATAACCATATATGTCAGTGAATCGCTAAAAATATTCCTCCAAAATGCTAATTCACGCTCAAAATCGCAGTTGTAAAAACAGACAGAAATTTCAGATGATTAAAATTAAGGATCTTCTGCCGATTTTGGCCGAAATTAAGGACTTTTAAGGACCGTACGAATCCTATTTCAGGAACATAATCTTACAATCATACAAACTTAATTAATAATTAATTTGAATCATTTAACTAGAAGTATATTTTACTGCCAATTTATGCAAATAACGTCGCAAAGTTGGCTATGTGCCAATACTGAAGTGCAGCAAAATTTCTAGAACATAATTCAGCAAGATTTTGTGAATAAGATTTTGAAAAAATTAACATTGATCAAAAATTTTTATACATAAATAGTCTGCATATTATTGTTTATCACAGTTTATTAATATCAGAGTATGCAGCATTTTTCTATGCTAATACTGCATTTTATGCATTTTTAAGACATACTTCAATATTCATCTTACATGCAGATTTAAATTGCAGATTTTGTACTTCAGTTTATGTATGGGCCCTTAATTTTAGAAAACATGATGTTTAAAATTAAATGTCATGGGCAATTTTTGTTCTACTGTAGTAAAACTTCTTTGCATTTTACTTTTTAAAATAAGCATAACTTTTGCTAAACTTAATTAATAGGTGCTACAGGCTGCATGAAATTTTACGATTTCTTAATTGTTACAAAATTGATTTTTTTTTCCCAACTGAGGTCAAAACATGAATTTTTTTTTTTTCTATATGGATATACTATATGGCTATGAGCAACAGTTGCGGAACTAAAGGTTATACAAGTACTTTTACAGAAATGCTATATCGAACCACAACCACGCATAATGGCAAGAAGTAAAATACCAGGCTAATACCAGTTTTTTTTCCTGTTATTTCTGAAAGTAGTTTATAATACACATATATAATTTTATAAATAAAATCGTATCATCTTAATATGATTAATCTGAAGGCTTTCAGATTTTATATTAAGCCCAAGTTTTTTTTTTTTTTTTTTTTACATACAAGTTTCGAGAGCTGAGCCTTTTTAGGCTAAAAATATTTAAAAACAGCATAGCTTTAAAATTTTCGACAAACAGTTTCATGCGTTGGAGGTAAAAATGCTTTTTACACGTACAGTGTTGCCACTCCTCTGATATAGTTTAGTTTGATAATCAAAAAGTCATTAAAGTTTTGATGAAATAGACAATAAAACAGATTTCAAGTTTGGGCCTCCAGGTGTCCATATTCAGATGGAGGACTATGTTATTCAAAATTTTATGGCCCTAGGTACCGTTGTTTTTTCACAATGCTAGAAACACACACATTCATGCAGATTCTTCATTATTTAATTTCTTTAAATATAATACAAGGCGATAAAATTTGGTGGCAACAATTTGAAATGTGAAACGGACATTTATAGTGAACCAACGCAAAACGCTGTTTCAAACCTAATAGGCCTTCTGGACTGACAAAGGAAAAGCCGATGTTTATGGTCTAAGGACAGATTTATTTTTATTGGGATTTTAAACATTGACTTATTATAAAAATTTAGATGACAAATTTAATAATCTGTGCCAATGTGAGTGTACTGTCAGCACTCTGCAATACACTTAAAATGTACTTGTTCCATACTGACATATTTAAACAATTCGTACCTACATAAAATAGCCTACATTTCTCACATTCTTAATGCTGTTCTTTACTAAAAAAATTGCAACATTAAAATAATTCACAGCAGACAACAATTCTTAAAATATTCACTATTAGACAACATACAAAGGCTTGTTCTGCACTTGTTAACCAGTATACCTAGCACACAGTGTTACATTTCAACAGTGACAGATGGAAATGAATTTGTGCATAGGCACAAACACACATGCAATATTCAGACCAGTTTATTCATGATCACATAGTAAGGATTTTTTCCGTTCTTATTGTTTCCCTTTTTATTTTCACTACATTCAAAGAGCACAGACTTAAGAAGGTAGAAAATTACTTTTAATAATCTATGATGACATGCTGATCC
This sequence comes from Stegodyphus mimosarum, assembly GCA_000611955.2. Taxonomy (NCBI): domain Eukaryota; kingdom Metazoa; phylum Arthropoda; class Arachnida; order Araneae; family Eresidae; genus Stegodyphus; species Stegodyphus mimosarum. Next base: position 96,911 of record KK121988.1, read on the forward strand.
ATCACTTATAATTAACTGTTTGATTGCACCATGTTTAATCACTCATGAGTTAAAACTGTGTTAATTAATTTAATAATTTTATTTATTTACTGTATATTGGAAAAATATGAGTCTTTTCAAAACTTTATTTTGCTATATATACAAAATTTTATGATAAAGTGTAATAAACAATGTCTAATAACTGTTATAATAACTATTCAATTATTTTATTATATAATTTTGCTATTACATTATCATTACAATGAATTTCATAATAATTTTATGATAATAAATAATTATTATAATTACAGTAATATAGAGTTTGACTTGCTTTGGTAGCATAAACTAGTTTCAAACTCCTAACAGACATTAAGCAAATTATCATTATGTCTGAAATTAACTACAAAGTTTAGGAAAAATTTTAAAATAACCTTTTTATTTTAACACAGATTTCGAACATAAATGCATTTCTTGTGCTTTAGTGATGTAATTAAAATAATAGTCAAATTCAAATTTGACATCTGGACTAACAGTCAAAGACTACACCAATGATGGCAAACTTATAACACGTGTGTCAAAAGTGACATACAAACCCATTTCCAGGGCCATCAACAGACACAAAATACTGCATACTACGAAAGTTATTTGTTTCTTGCAATGACCTTATCATTGTCAACATGTGTTATGCTTATTGCACACGAGTGCATTCTTGGCAGACATACGACATGGATGATTCTATGTCACATGACACCATAGCTAAACTAGGGTCCCCCTCCCCAAATGTTGACACATAGAGCTCAAAACGTTCACCATCACTGGATTACACAATTAAATTTAAAGCACAGTTACCTCAAAACTCCAACCAGCATAACAGTTTAAATGTCTGCAGCAAATAATGCAAAGCCAAATAATTACAAACTTATCAGAGATGGCAGAACTAAAGTGACGTGGCTGAGTGCAGAAACATATTCTGTGTTACAATCCAAAAACCTCCGCTTAAATACTGATTTAGATTTCTGGTGAGGAAACAGAAAGGAGAAGTTATACTAAAAGGCTGAAATTATAAATAACTGGTTAGTTTAAATAATAAATGTTACATGATAATTAATAATTATAATGTATCTTTTTTCATTTGACCTAAAATGTACATACATTAATACACACTGAAAAAAGAAATTTATTAATAATTAGCTCTAATAATTATATAATAATAAATGATTATTTATTTAATTACAATTATATTTCTTTCTGATTTTGGGGCTAAAATCTATATGCATTATTATACACATTTTGAAAAAAAAATTATTTTACAAAAAAAGAATGAAAAAATTCTTGTATAAAAGATCACAATGTTGGCACATGCCATGTTAAATCAGCTACAGTCAGGGGAGTTTTCCCTCAAATGGGGTGAGAGCCTGTTGGTTCTCAAAAAAAATAAATAAATAAATAAAATAAAATAAATAATAATCCTGCTTTAAAAAAAAATCTATTATTTTTTAGGTCTTTTTATAAAAGCGAGAAATAAATATGCATTGTTCATGTAAAATTCATATATTAATAAAACTAATTTTCAACAATTTTGGTTTCCAAAGTTGCACATCAATGTGAATTTTCGGCTTTATTTCTGCGAATATGAAATAAAGGCGCAAAGGACAACAGCATCACTCAATGACATAGGGACTTTCTCTCTTCCTGGTGAACAGCGAATTCTCACATGACCCCCTCTGTTGCATATAATTAACCCATCTTTCTAATGATTTTAACAGTTTTGGCAGAATGCCAGCCATGCTTGCATTTGCCACAGTCGAACCACAAGAACATCTCATTTATTACCTTAACGATACAAATGTTTAAGCAAATTTTCAATTGCATGCAAGGCACATGAATTAAGATATATCATAAATTATGGGGAGTACAAATAAGCTTTGACATGATGTATAAAAAATTGGGCATTTATTGTGAAAGAACAGTATGCTATGTTTTATTCAAAGTATTGTCCTTTGCTAGCCACTTTTTGCCACCTTTCTGGCAACATACCAATACTTCACCGGAAGAATGCTTCACCTTTTGAGGCTATCTATAAAACAACCCAATTTTTGGTTATATATGATGTAACACGCTGCTCAGGCAGGCCACACTTCAGCATCTGAAATAAGTAATAATCAGAAGGACCAATGTCTGGTGAATACAGCAGAATGGGAAAAACTTCTCATTTGAGTGCTTCCAAGAAGGTTTTGACCAACACTGAATATGTCGATGAGCATTATCATGCAGGAGAATAATTTTGTCATGTCTGAAATAGTAGTGGGAGCATTTTTCTTTAGTGCTTGGCTAAATCTCATCAACTGTGTTCGGCATAGACGCCGTAGTGGATCCATTTCTCATCACCATTGATTATACAATGCAAAACCCCTTTCGTTTATGCCTAGCAAGCAGCATTTCCCATGTAAAAAATTGGCATTCAATGTTTCTTAGCTTCAGTTCACATGAAACCCAATTTTTTGCTTTTGAATCATTCTTAATAATTTTAAACAATGTAAAACTGATTGTTGAGTCACTCCTAATGTAAGGGCAGGTTCTACTTGCATTTGGCACAAATCACCATCCAGTAATGCTTCCAATTCCACATCTTCGTACACTTTCATCCTTCCACTCCGTTCTTTGTTTCTAACGTCAAATTCACCATTCTTACACTTTTGAAATCACTCATGACAACTTCCATCGTAAAGGCACCCTCACCTTATGCTCCTACAAGCAATCAATGAGCCACAACTGCAGATTTCTTTGAATTAAAGAAGCAAATCAAAAGTTCCTACAAATGACTCTCATTTGGCTCAAAACTCTACATCTAACACAAATATATATATATAATGTTTAATCACTAATATTTCAAGGTTATATTGTTAGCAGATGTCAAATATTATGATATGATGTTTCACATCAAACAATTTTAACCTTAACTTACTGGTTGCACCATTTTTTTTCAAATGGCAGAGATTTATTCGTACTCCCAAAACATCAATTAAAGGTATTATTAAAATATAAAATAAAGAAATTTATATATATTTTGCTTTTAAGCCACTCAGTTAATTATGCAATGTTTAGTTTTAATTTGAAAAATACATATTTTACATCATGTCAAAGGGAAAAGGTCTGAAAACTGGCTATTTCCCAAGTCATATGGATAATACACAACTTATAACCTCTTGGCATAATTGACGGGCCACATAGCGAATGATTGCAGTAACTTACATGGCACGAAAAGTGGGAAAATTAAACAACAGATATTTCTAATGTTAATATGAGATATGAAAATAGTGCAGTGTAAATGAAAACAATTTCTAACCAAGTTTGTCTTATGCTCAGGTTTAAATATTCCAGTTAACAGCAATTCCACACTTGTTTTTTTAAACTAAACACTTGTTAATTAAATTATTTCAGAGAAGTTTATACAGAAACTGTCTTCATTTTCAAATAAAATGTTTTAAAACTAATTTTTAAAAATTATTATTCTGAGATCTATAAAGCATTTTCAAGAATTCGCAATGACTGCTTTACAAATGACATCACCGCATATTACTACAGCAGTAAGAAAAAGAAAAAAAAAAAAAAAAA
>KK121988.1:100571-198456 GCA_000611955.2 Stegodyphus mimosarum
AGATACAAACCTGACACTTTAACAATTCTAATTCAGGGTGTTCATCTATTAACTCAGGGAAATGAGTTTCTGAAGCTGCAACTATTACCTCCTTAAAAATAAATAAAATCATAAATATTATAAATATTACAGAAATTTACAAAATTAAAATACACAAAAAACAAACCACCACAAATTAATATTCCAGTTTGAATACGAGTAACATTCCAGAGAGGGGGCGAACTTTTGAATATTTCATGCAGTCTTTCCCAGAAGTTATGATTATACACAGAAATATATGAAGAATGTTTAAAGATTTATTATACTTAAGAAGAAATTTATAAATTTTTCCTCCCGATATTTAAAGCAGAAAAATAAGAAACGCACCTAACTTAAATGCTAGACACTACAAAAAATTTACGAATAAACCTAACTTCAAAATGCTAAGTACTTCATATGTTTCGGTAATAATTAATGTTTTAATAAAATCTGAAGATTAAAGATAGCTCCAGTAGTTCAGTTGCTCATGGCATTTACAACTACAGCTTAGAATCACAATTATAAATGCAACCAAAATATTCTCATTCCTGTCTCCATGAGTAGCTGAGTGGGGTACATTGGTAGTTGGATTTGGACTCAAACCAAGATGGTAGTGCTGGCTGGTTGGTTTCCCTTATGTGTAATGTGAATATGAGTCAAATTCCCTTATGGAGTCCTCTGAAAAACCATCCATACCCTTAGGCAGATAGTGCTGATGTGCTTTTCCATATTAAAGTAACTTAACCTAATCTCTGATCCCAGGAATGGTATTTTATGTCTAAAAATTTTGCAATTAGAAAGAATCAAAAATTCGATATATCATATTAATCTAATATATTAATTTACATATTATATTTTTTTAATTTTTCAAAGTAAAAATTTTAATAGATAAATAAAATTTTTATTTTAATAAATAATATTCCAGATTAAATTCTTCCAAGCTATACCATGTGCAGAACGCTTTAGGGCTATTAAAATATTGCATGAACATGAAGGTCATTTTTCAGGAAAATGTTCAAGTTTTATGCAAAACACTTAACTTGTGTTTCACCTGGAATTTTTTATCTCATTGGGAAGGTTAATTAATAGCTACATGTATTTCAGCTCTAAGAAAGACATGCGGGAAATGTTAGTTAGCCAATGCTCTTCATGACGACCACGCTTTATAGCACCCATTCCCTCCCAACGACCAATACTAAAAGCACCAACCAGAAGAAAATATAATAAATAAATTTTCACAGTAGTGACCATTTGTAATGACTTCTTTATGGGATGGAAAAGGCCATTATATACTATATATAAAAGAGCATTAAAAATCTATTTACATTGATTGTTAATTGTTTTATATCGAACAAGATTTCATTATCAGTAAAAAAGTATACACATAAAGAACTTATGTAAGAAAGCAAACATTGAAATTAATGGGCATTAGGAAGGTTTTAAACCCCATAATTCTCAGCAATTTAAAAAAAAAAAGAAAGAAAGAAAGAAAAAGAAAAAAGAAATCCCATCTTCAAGTAAAAAAACTGTGATGGAAAGAAATAGGAATTTTAAATACAAAGACCACCACAAAGAGGATTTTAAATTTATTTAAAAATTACATTCAGCATTAAACTATTACCATGCACAGGTAAATAAGTTAATCAACATACCAAGCATTGGAAGCAAAAATGGATGCATAGTCAAAAATGCCTAGAGGTTTAGTTACCTTCACAACAAACTATTATAATTTACTCCTATTTCAATGTTATAAAACATCTGACATGAGACAATAATAAAGCCTTTCCTAGGCTCTTTCACTAGATTTAATTAATTGCAAAGGATTCATTTCTACAGTCTTTATCACACATTCGCCTCCAGAAAGAAAGATGTTTCTCTCACAATCAACCCGAGAACCAGTCTGCTCTTTAAAAAATTTACTTAAATATTTTTACAGTAAAACTGTATCCTACTTTTAAAAAATTTGAGTACTTTTTGAGTATACATTCCTGCCTCCCAAAAAGTTGCTAACTGTTAGCAGCTAGTTATTTGCCAAAGACATGTTGTACAGTAATTTCCAAAAAAGGCACCTCAGTAGAATTACATAAAACAGCAATCAATTCAGAAAATTAAAACTGCAAGAAACATCCAGAATAATTCTTTTTGGCACTTTTCATCCCATGGATACAATGATCTGTTTTAGCTTCAAAAGACATCACAGAATTGCAGAAACTTAGCATTTGGCGCCACTGATCCTGAGCACATTGATGGTTCTTTTTATGTATAAAGCAATCTGTTTTTGCTTTAAAAAATCAGAGAACTGCACAATTTTGGCATCAGCACATAAATGTTCAGCCATAAACTTTAATCACTTAAGAAGTACAAGTTCATGGAATGTGAATTTTTACATTCTCTAAGGTTACGCAAAATGCCAGATTTATGAAAAAATGCAACACTTTCTTTTTCATCAGCCAGCAAGCTCTACAGTCCTATCACAATTCCTTACAAGAAGAAAAAATGCAATTCATACAATAAAAACAAACACTACCATCGAATTTGAAGGTGGAAAGATAGCCTTCAGTGAAAAGCGGCACTTATACGCTGCGAGCGTATACCTGGCTTGCCAGATACAACTTACCAACATCAGGGTTGTCTGTGTTGACAACACAGCATATTACCGCACGAATGACAACATAACACAACTATACCTTTTTTGGTGTAACAAGTAAAATTACACAAAGTTGCAATTAAAACTTGGCAAACAGGGTGAGTATTTAATATATCTAGGTATGTCATTAAAATTCAACTTTGATATGTCTATTATTATGTTATATGCAAAAAAAAAAAAGTATTAAAGAATTCATTATTACAAAATTATTTTTAAACCTGAAACCAAATGAATGTATTGAAAAACGTGTGGAAAGTTTAAAAGTTACTCAATAAAAATCTGTTTAGATTTCAAATCAATGAAATTACAAGTAAATGTCCTAAAAAAAAAATTTCTTACTGTCAAAGAATCTTTTCTCAAGAAAGCAGAATGCAGCTTCTCCAATAAAGCAGTTTCTTTGGTATCTCTAGTATTCTTCTGTTCCTTAATGAAAAAACATATTTATGTGTTTAAAAATACTGCATAACAAAACTAGTCGTGAAGCATCGTATTTTACATAATAAAAATAAATATCTTACAAAAATTATAAAAATTAAGAGATATTACTTATATGTTTTATTAAATTGTAACTGTCCTATCATGCTCTGAATAAAATATGAAGGAACTTACACTTTCCATTTTATTATGGATATACAAGAAAAATTGCACATTAAATTTTGTGATTTCTAATAAACTAGTATTTCTAGGTTATCACAAAATTTAACCTAGCGATATTTTCATATCTAACACAGAACAGAGAATTAACATCATCTGATTATTAAATATTAAATATATTTTTAAGCACTAATACAGAAAAAAAAGATCAGTTTTTCAAACAACCACCTTATAAAATGAGTAATAAATCAGTTATGTTTATCAAATATTGTACCATTTGCAATTTTTGGAACAAATTTCGAAGAAATTAGAGAATGAGATTTTCTTACACAAATATAAATAACTACTGATTAATTTAAATTTACAATATAATTATTTAAAAGTTAATATATAAAAAACTACATATTTCTTGATCAAAAATAGAATATTTGGGATTTACCTTTGCAAGACATTTTTGATAAATAAACTCAGCTTCCAAGCATTCAATTTTCTCTTGAATATCAATTAAATCAGATAACGTAGATTCTACATTGCATACACTGTTTACATCATTGTACACTGCACAACGATTCTCATAAATTGCACATTCCGTTTCCACTTTATCCTTAAATTCATCGAGCTCCTTCAAAATCCACTGAATGACTGACAAGCCACTGTTGCCTTTATTCTAGAAATATTAAAATAAAATTAGAAAAATAAGAAAAAATACCTTCTCTCTATATACACATAAAATACTTGTTTTTAAAATCCTCAATAGTATTTACTTACTTATCTTTCAATGGAAAGGGGGGAATAAAATAGCCCAAATGAGTAACTTATTACCAACCACAAACTATCCATAATTCTTTCAAATTACAATAATATATTACTTAAAAACAATGCAACAGATGGAGCTAATATAAATATACAGAACATTGATATTTCTCAACAGAAGACTTATTAAATATCTGCCATTTGAATAGCAGATGCACTATTACTTAATAATACAATTTCACTACACTCAGTTTAGTAGTATCACAGAAGTTATGTTCCTCAAACACCTTCATTCAAATAACGAAAAGAAACGTAGTAACAGTTTGGATCACAAAAAGCTGACACAGGCAAAGAAAAGTATGAAGTACACCCAGCTTAATGTGAAATCATTAATTAATTATAACTAAATATACTTTTCTTGAATCCATAATATAGACAATAAATTCATTTTGTGAATTTAACCTTCTCAGCAGGATCACTTTTATCATCATGCACAATAGAATACATTACTTTATTTAAAATATTTGACCCTTTATTTTCTTTATGATCTAAATATCATCAAAAGGAATGAATGGAAAATTATAAAAACAAGTGGTGAAATAAATAATTACATAAACCTAGCTAACAAATGCTGTTTTAATACAGTTCTTCAGAAAGTGATTAAAAAATGCTGCTGCTCTCAGGGTTAGCAATGAATTATTTAAAAATACACGTTTTACAACCATACAGGAATCAATTTCAAATTGATCTGCAAATACATTGTTATGAATTTTTTATACATGTATATACTTTTAGTGAAATTATATGTGAAAATGTAGTATCTTTTCTATAATATAACATGAAAAGTCTGAAGAGACAAAGATCTACAGAAAAAATAAGATTACAGAGGCAAATCTATTTAACATTGAGGTAAATGGCTCAAGCTGGCCAAGGTTTTCCCAACTAATTTTTGTTGCCAAATTTGGCAAAAAATTGGCAAAAGTCACCAGAACTTGGCCACTACTGGGCGACATTCTGGTCCAGTCCGTATATTACAGTAATTGATACTGTAACAGAATAACTGTGATTGATCCCTATGTGTAACTGTAACCATATCTAACCCTCACATGTAACTTTATAAGTATATGCCTCCCAGTTATTTCAAGAAATTAAAGTTACTAAAGATTTCCCTATACCCAGGGGAAACTATATAAGACTGAAAAGAGCATCAGATCCCTTTTCCTAATTCAGAGTAGACTTCCGAGTATTGAGATCTTCATGTGAGCTTTGCTCTTTAGCACTTTGCTGTGTTTAACATTATTAGTAGTTTGAAACTTAACTTACTGATTGTACTCTGTGATATGTATGAGTATTTTTTGTGAAAAGTTCTGCAAACAGTTCCCCCCTCCCCCCGCAAAGTGTTTCTTTTGGTAAAAGTTTTATCAAGCTATCACCGTGTGCATTCGATATATTATGAACTCATATAGCTCGCAACAACATTAATAGATGCATGAGCAGTGACCTGTTTATTCAAATATTTAATTCTTTCATATTTTATATTCTCCTTTTGATTGTTTGCATTAAAAATTTATATTTAAAATGAAACTAGATATGCCTACATTTTTAATGATAAAATCATATTTTCTAGGATTATTTTACTTTATCACAGTAAACAGTCAATACCGTTCTATATTTGCAGCTTCAGTAAAATTTTAAAAAGTTTCAAATTTTTAATAGAAGTATGAGAGGATTCTTTCAGGGAGTCAAATAAACTTCTGTTACATCAATAAACGTATACCTATATACAGAGATGAACTTATATAAAAAAAAAAAACTAATGTCTTAATTTTGTTCTTTTTTATTGGGGGGGGGGGAGCATTAGTCTTAGATTATGGAAATTCAGCAGTATACACAAGCAGAATAACATCTGTATGTACATTCAGTTTTTTTTTTTTTTTTAAAAAGGGGCAACATTTCTATATCTCCCATTCTACTCGGATGATTATCGAAATTCAACCTGCATTTTTGGTTGCTCGAAAGTGCAACTCAGGCTAAATATTAGATTTGCACATAGCGTTGTTCTAAAATACATATTTTAACAAAAATTGCCCTTTTCCTGAAATGATGGACCAATTTTTTCTCATATTTCGATTCTACAAGTCAAATTATGCCCAAATACCAAATTTTGTAAAATCTGGTGTGAAGTTTAATCAGTAATTCAGACGTTACCTTGGCTCACTTTTTTTAAATCTCAATTTATGGCAAATTTCTCAATTTATGGCAACCTTGTTCCCCTGCTTCTCCATTCTGTGTATGTGGGGAAAAAATATGCTTTTTCTTTCTTGCATTTTTGCATCTATTTTAGCTTCATATTATACTATTTAATGATAGTTGTTAATTTTTTATTATTTATTTATTTTAATTATTTGTGTTGTGTGGTTGAATTATAGTTCTTATTTAAAAAATTTTCATTCATTCACACTATATACTTTACGTACATTTATTCATATAAATTATTTTTTTTAATTTTATTTTATTTATTTGAATAACATTTCTTTTGAAATAATACTCTGTCACCCAGTATTCATCACGATGTCTTTGAAAACTGTATTCTGCATTGAAAAAGAAATTACAATAAAGCATGGTTAATACGCCTTTCAATGTACCACTCAGAAATGATATATAAATCAGAAAGTTGTATTAACTACATTTTAATTTAGAATGATATGCATACTAACAACTATCCACAGTTTTATCCCTGTGGCATTGCTTTACACAATTTTATCACCTTACATTCAGTTTGTCAAAATATTATTAATATTTTCAAATAAACTCATTTTTTTCATTTTTTAATTTGCAAAAATCAGACAACATAACATAAATAAAAACTAAATTTTATCTAATAAATAAAAATAAATATTTTGTTTTCTTAATTCCTTAATCCCCCCCCCGATAGCTTATTACCTCAAAAAAACTTCAATGCCTTAATGATTTTCTTGAGGCTACAGATCTGCAATCACTCTCCCGTTTTTATACACTATATACCATACTCATTTTTGGAACAGCTTGTTTTCTGTTATATTCTTATGATTAAAGGTATTGCCTTCCGTAATTGCCCATTTCTTAAGAGTAAAAGTGCAGCCTTCAATAATTCTAGTAATTGGTTAGAGTTTAATAGTGAAGGGATTTTGTTGATTGATACTGAATATCTTTAGTGACTAGGCATTTTGAAGACATGAAAGAAATGACTAGTTACAACAACACTGAAAACACTTTTAACTGATATCCTGTAAGGTTTATCCTAATTTTATAAAAATTATTTTAAGTTTATGCACCTTTCCTATCTTTTCTAGCTTCGGCTTACAGTTCCTTACCAGAATGTATTTTCAGAAACATGCTTAATGCAGATGAGTAAGGATAGTATTTAAGTCGATGTTTCATTGACTTCATTAGAGAGCTAGGGTTTCTGACTAGCATGCATTTGCCTTTGACTACATCTCTCTCTAAGCTATTACTACGCTCGGCCATACTTCAGGCCTTTAATAGCTTCACCACTTAATTGAGATTTAAGGCCAACTATTTAGAATCCTGATAGCTTCGGCTATATCTTTTAGTTAAGCATTAGTTAAGTTTTAATTCTTATTAATTTGATTTCAAGCCCAAGTGGAGGCTTTGCTGCACACCCTGAAATAGGAGCTGACTGTGTTCATCCTTATTTTGAGAAATAAAGAGTAATTAACCCTTCTTGAGTCATATCTCTGTTCACACACTCAAGCGAATATTTGCTTATCAGTGTAGAAGGGTTCCTATCTTTAACTGAGAAGTAAAAGGGTGGAATTCCAAAATCCATACACCTTTTTAGATAAATTCATGAATCTTCAATAAATTCCGCTGAGACATCTTTGAATTTTTTATTTATATACGATATGATGTCGAATGGCTTAATTTTAATTTACACAGCCCTTCAATGAAAAACAGCCACTAGCACAGGCCCGTCTGCCAAAATATTTGATGTACTGTACTGAGTGAAAACCTCAGGAAAATATGACTTGAATCTCCAGATATTTCTCCTTAAACACAAGTTCTTTAAAGCGGTTTTTGGTGAAATGATGTTCTTTCTTCTAATTTAAAATATTTGTTTCAAATGTTAAGACAAAAATGTTCAGCTTTTTTCAACAGTCTATTTCCGTAAATTTTGTGTTCTTTTCAAATTCTTTTAAATCTTTAAAGTCACTTAGTTGCATCTTTCAGGAAGACTGCTTTTCTTCTTCTAGGCACTTTAAAATAAAACCCAGAGGAAAAAGAGTTGAATTAAAACACGCTTACCAAATGATAGGGAATAAAGCATCTACCAAGTTTTCTTGATCAATAGAATCCTGTGTTCCTCCCAGACAGGCCTAATGATCCGATATTAATATCAGGTGTAAATTTCTAAATCATACAATTTTTTAAGACCAGTAAATGACATATTAAACAGCATATTTTTTTAATTATCTGCAGTAATATGAATAACCATTTGAAACATTCTTTGTAAAAGCATTTATAAAAATTTATATTCCATATATTTTTACTTAAAGTTGAGATACGACTAAAACAGTCAAACTCTAAACTTAATTTATATTGTTAAATGCTTCATTTGAAACTACACACTATGATACAGGCATATGAGCATAAGATGGTTTCTTTTATAGAAAGAAGCAAATAATCAATCCAAATATAGTGAAGTTTCAATAAGCCAAAATTGAAGAAACACGCCTTTCAAAAATCAAATATTAAAAATTTGACTTGAATAAGTATTAGTATATTACGATATTCACTTTGCCTTACCTATTTAGGTCAACTACTCAAAAAGGCATTTAAAATTGCAGCATTGTTAACACCTTAGCTTGTAAGATAAACCTAATGTCACTTAATCTAAACACCTGTTCAATCTTCCCATGGTGAATAATGAAGATAACCTTCCTATCTTTAGCTTAGATTTCAAGAACACTAAGTGAATACAATAACAGTAAATGTAACTGAATATTCATTTGCATTATGGCTTGTAGTTTAAAAAAAATTATATGCTAACAAAACTCTGCAGTTTGTGCCTAAAAATATAATAGCATTTTAAATATTTGCAAATTAAATAGTAAATTAGAATCTGCAGAGTTGCTATTATAACTGCAGTTAAAATCCTGCAGACCCTAATAGATAGACATTGAATTATATCTATGCCTTGAACAACTCATAAAATACAGAAAATTTAAATAAAATTTTCATTTTACTGTCACTGTGAAAATATTATGCTGAATGTAAAGGCATAACTTCTGCTATAGGTGAAACTTCCACAACTTGTGAATATTTTAAACTAGCAGAAAAGGCAAATTCGAACATCAACAATGCAGTTTCAGGAGAACAAGCTAGCTGTGTGGTTCCAGCCACTTTTGCTTAGAAACGTCCTCCATTAAGGTATTAATGCCTTTCCTTGGGCAGATAACCTGAGTGTGCTTTGTTATATTTAAATAACCAACCAACCTAATTTTTGCATGATTTCTAAACTAATAAAACTAGAAACTCACTAAAGCTCAGTGTTAAGAGAAGCCAGTTAAGAGGAATATGATAAATAGAATGCCAATGGTTGAATTGCCAATGTCATTCACTTCATTTGTACATTTTGGCCGAGATGAAAATGTAGAAGTGTTAAAATTTTAATTGATATAAAATTAGAAATATGTTTACAGAGAAGAAATGACTTTTAAATTTTGAAATTATTTTACAAGAAATCTAATAAATTCTAATATAGCATAAAATGTAACAGAAATTACAATAAAGTGAAAATGAATGCAACGATAATCATTTATTACATAAATAATGATTAGAATTCAGAACTTGATAAATCACAATATGACTTTTAAAAATGTGTATACCTTTCAAATATAAACAACAGTTTAAGAAAATATTATGCAGTAAAAACCACGAAATATCTGTGGATATAAAATATTTTCAGAATCCTTTTTATTTGTTGTCTTTGTTTGAGACAGAAAACAAAATAAAAATATTTTATTCTAGTAAAGTTTGCTACTTTTAAAATTTCCGTAGCATGTTCTATTTATAACATTTTTTATGTATTTTTTAATGTACTCAAAAGTATTGAATACATACATGATGCATAATTTTGAAATTTGAAAAATAAATTTCAGTAAAATTTAAAAAGTAAAAATTTATGCTTTCATATATAATTAATGAGTATTTATTAGGCATTATTAATAAAATCAGAATAAAGAAATTCCCTGTGAATAATCCTTAGTGAAAGTTTATTTGGAAACTGCAGGTTCAAAACATCTGTTCCAATTCATTGAAGATTGCAACAATGTGTGTAAACCACATTAGTTATTATTGCTTATAACAAAATAGTCAAATTTTAAAATGTGCTATTATATAGAAATTCACATATATTTTGGGGAATTTTGAATAAAAAACTCAAACATTTTGCAGATATGCCTAGAAATATATCTCCTTTAACATGATGGTAGAAAACACAAATTTCAAAAATAAGTCAAAATATCTGTGAATTTCTTTTGGACTGAACCTACATTTCAAATTATGAAAGAAGGAATCGTGAAAGTTTAATAATTATTTTTAAAAACAATACTCATATACCAAATTTTTTCAGTTAAGACTGAGGAGCTAATTTTGAGACCTATTTTTTAAAAACCTAGTTGGGCAATTTTTACGAAACATGGCATTTTGGCATAATTTGAAGCGTAGGATTGAAACATTAAAAAAAATTGATATGCCATTTCAGAAACGCCCCAATTTTGTATCATAAGTTAGCACAATGCTATATAAAAATCTAATTAATATATATCCTTTATCCGTGCTTTTGAGACATGAAAAACAGAAGATAACTTCATCAACTGGCCCAGTAAAATAGCAGTTAAGGAAATCTCCCATTTTTTTCAGGGGGCGGGGGAGTAGTCTACATACTGTATTTACTTAATAACAATGAAAAATATCAGCATTAGTAAAAAAAAATTAATATTAATTTTTAGCACACAAATGAATTTTATGCAATTAAAGGATTTAAAATTAAATGGTATTCAAAGACTCAAATTTTATAATATGATCAGAATTTACAGCTGAATTTTACAGTTTAACTGAATTAAAAAGCTGCCAGGTTGTTTAAAAAAGCTCATTTCAAGTTTTAAATGTAGGATATAAAAATTCTTATTCAGAAAAGCAATATTTAATTTTCAGCAATTCAGCTTTTATATTTAAAAAATAATGAGAATAAAGAGAGAAGAAAAGAAATGTCATAAAAACAGCTGAAAAAAAGCACTAACACTCTAATTATATTAGCACAAACATCCACTGATAATTAAAAAAAAATGGTTCCATAAAACATTAACTAATGCACAAGTACTGTAAAAATAATTAGCCTTTCAGAGATTTCAAATAAATGACATACAGTGTACTCTTTAGAAACGGGATTTAATTGAAATAATAAAATTTACAGTTTCTCTTCAAGCAATATCTCTTTCAAAGCAATGTTAATATTTTAGACAAGCTCATAATCATCTAAGACAATCTCTCATAACATAAAGCTACAATAACATTAAGTTTGAACCACATTCAGCATTGCAATTTATCAGCTTGTTTATATGAACGTCCCAATGTAGTCATTAATTATTTACTTTCACCTACATTTTTCTCCTTCCATTCTCCTACTGTTTAAGTGCGAGCCACTGGCTTTTATGAAATATAATGGCCCAGTAAAATTTCTATACCTTCACTACTCGTCTTTGTTTCTAAACTTTTGAAGAACAGAAATAATTTCAATAAGGCCGAAGACTGTTATTTCTTCATTAAAATGAAGTTCCTACTAAGCTATGAATTAATCATAAAATACATTTCAAGACTTTAGACTAAGATACACATTTAAAAAAAAAAGGAGTTTCTTTCAAAAATTCATAAATTTTTCATGAGAACATTTGAAAGGTATAGTAAATAATATGGATAATCTGTGTAGGGAGTAATCTAGAGTTTAATGTCTCATGCAAACTGTGTAAAATATGTATTAAAAAGTTTGTATAATATACAAAATAAATATAATAATAATAAATATCTTTATATACAAACAAAAGCCTTGTACACAAAATAAAAACTCACAGTGAATGTTTGAATTTCTAGTTCAAGAGCCTTCCCCAGTTCTTTCAAAGCTGTACTGAAATTTGTTGACCAATATGATTCTTTGCCAATTTTAGACATGTTTAATTTATTAGAAAATTCTGCATTTTCATCTAAAGTATTTAAAGAGAACTCCTGAAAACAAAGTTTAAAAAATATTATTTATTAATCTCACGTTTTATATTAACTAAAAACACCGACTGGTATAAAATTACACTAATTGGTAAAAATACTTACTGAATTAGAACTTCCATAATGATATAATGGATTAAAAATACTAAGATAGTATAAACTTAAAAAAATAAAAAGACTGGAAATAATAAAAGAAATTTTACCTTTCTTAGTGAATCATACATAGATAAGAATTCTCTGTGTTTTTCATTGGTATTCTCTCTTGTCTTACAGACTAGGTTCCAACGTTGTTCCTAAATTTTATAATTTTTAATTTAGAAATAAGAAAACTTTTTTATTAATGCTCAACGATAAGGATATATTTTACATACCTTCACTCTATTATATTCAGTCAGGAATTCTTCAATATTTTCAGGATTTTTTTCCAACTGTATATTCATCCATGCATTAGACTTACTTTCAAGATCCATTATTGTTTTCTAAAGAAATTGAAAATACATGATGTGAAATGAATTGGTAACAGGTAAATTTGCTATTTATGGTTTCCTATTAAAATTTAAAATAATATGATATGCTTTTTAACTTCTTTTTAAAATTCTTCTTTTATATTTCACAAATGACTCAGAGCAGTTCTCTTATTCAATATAATACATCGCAGCAATACCTGTTTATTATAACTTGAATAATCAGCAGAATTTTGGCCTCATAGCATTTCTACCACAAAATCTGAAATTCCTCTCATAATTTGAAAAATGATTCAGCATAAAAACTGCACCAGAAATCAAGCACATATCCACTATGTAAAAGTATAACCCAATAAATAACAAATGATGCAGATCCTCCAAGCCATAGTATGGTTACTACAATTAATTATTTGAATGACCATATTTGTTATTTAATCTCTGGTCACGGACAGGTTGTTTTTGCTTAAAAACATCAATACAGTTTCTGGCAAGTTATATAGCAAAATATGTATCCAACCATTTTAGTTTTTTTTGGGAGGGGGCTTATATACTCATAGCTACAGTATTAACCCTCCGAAGATTATGAACATAAAATACCCCAAACAAGAATGATTTCCCAATTTATTTCATTCGTGAAATTCTGCCAGCTACTGATGTTAACTGATTTTGTTCCAAACAAAATATTCCACCACACAATTTCTTTTTCCAAATTTCAGGAAAAAATAGCATTATTTATTGTCTTTTGAAGAATTTTAGGATTTGGCAGCCAAACTCCTGGCTGCTTAGAGGATAAAATGCATTTTTTATTAAAAGTCTGCACAAATTAGCTCGAAATAAAATTAATGACTAGAATGTATTCCAAAGGGCAATAAACTGTAAATTTCCATCTAATTTATGCCCCAGTAACATTAACTGCAAAATTACTGGAGATAACCAGAAGTAATATGCGTGAAGATAAAACATCACGTGAGACAAAGCTATAAACAAAAAATAAAACTCAAAATCAAACATGCATATTAAAAATTGAGCATGAAGACCACTTAGACAAATATGGATGATGAACATAATATGCATTTATAAAACTCAGTTCTGACACACATACAGCAAAGAAAAACATTTACAGCACAGCTATTACTGCAAAATCCCTTGAATTAGAGATAATGCAAAATGCAGATTACAGTGGAACCAGAAATATAAAATGTGGAGTGCTGGTCAATGGAAACGTTTACAATACACTGAAAGCACGCCAAAAGATTAACAGAATGTAACTGACAAGAGTTACTCTGCATACTGCGCGCATCGGAAACCTTCTCCGGCTGCCAGTCAAAATCAACCAAAATGTATGTATTAAGAAGATGTAGCACCAGCAAAATGTAGCTACATGTGTGGGTCAGTAATATTTTCATTTTAAAACAATCTTTTCTGGCGAATAATAAAATAAATTTTGTTAAGAAAAATTATTACAATAGGCTTTAAATTTTAAAATAAAAATTTTAATTATAATAAAAACAATCATAACTGAATGAACTTTATTTCTCTTAAATATCATTGGTTCCTCTGATGCTGAACTTGTGACGTGAATTTAGTCAAGTTTGTCTTATAGTTAGTCTGAAGATAAAGAAAAGCACATGAATTTTTGGCAGTAAGCTTTTCCTGTTTTTATTTAAAATAACTTTTGTGTGTGAAAATACTTGCTCGCATTTATAATTTGAACCGAAAATGGACAAAATGGCAAACTCAATTCTTGGGAATTATGAATTACGGATTGGTGTTGCCAACCTTATCAATTTGCCCTTGAAATTGTGTCACAATTTTTTTTTTTTTTTTTTTTTTAAAAATAAAAATGCTTAGTCATTATCAGTATTTTGTAATCAAACAAAAATATTATTATTATCATATATTTTTGGTTTATTTTCTCCATATTCTTCAAGTGTTCATTTCATATTTATGTATTATTTATTTTTATATCTGGTTGCAACAAAATTTTTCCGCCCAAAAGCGCTCTTAATAAAGTTAGAAGAAAAAACATGAAAGCAGTACCTTTCATGCAGATAGTAATCATCACACAAATCTATGATTTTCTACCAAAGTTTTGGTAGTTTTTGAAAGCTTTCGGCCCAGAATCATGGTGGTTGCGAGTCCAAAAACAGATCCAACTCATTTCGGGTGTTCTGTGCAGAACAGAAGATAGCACCACCAAAATGTAGCTACAGGTGTGAAAAAAAGTAGAAGTCCGAAATAGTGATGTCGGGGCTATATGGTGGGTGCACCAAAAGATCCCATTCGAGTCCACACAGGCTTCAGGAAGTGAATGCAGACACACGTGGTCTTGCATTACATTGAAGGAAAGGTAAGGTAACATGTAAATGGGCGAATTCGCTAAGCCTTGATTAATCATCTATTGAAAGAGAAGGGTCATTGACTTAAGAGATGAAAGAAACCAAAACAGGAAAAATTGCAGGGACAATAGCTGTTCAAGATTCTGCAGATAAAGTGAATTCTGAATGAATGGATTATATTAGAAATTTAAGGAATAAATAAAGTGAATTTAGAGTGATTTTTAAAATTTAATGATCATTAGGTATTAACATTTAATTAAGGACAAATTCAATTAAGGAATGTGTGAATTTAATTGAGTTATATATCAAGTTATAGATAAATACCACTTAGGATTAAAATAGTTACACTGACAGGTTAAAGTTACTGTAGTTAAAATTTAGCTAAAACATTGATTAAATTTTGATTGGCATGGATGACTACGGAGAGGCCTAGGTAAAGGGTCAAGGCATTTCCTCTTTGTAGCATGAAAGAATTAACGAGCAATGGGCTAGATTATGTCAGGGGATGGAGAAAATAAGTAAGGAGGTTATTGGGTTAGGCCCACAAAATGCTGCTATTATGATAGTAACCCTAGTCGAGCAAACAAACCCTCTTAGGCTTCCTAGGGAAGATGCTAATGGATCTGCTTATAACAGATCTAGAAAGTTTAGCATAGCTGGGTTCTGTGGGATCATAAGCGGGAGTTGAATGCAAGACAGGGTTATCCACCTGTGAAATGCACTGAAAGAATTTTTCTAAAATAGGCATTAGAGGGTTGAATTTGGAAGTCAGAACAGAGCACTTTGTTTCGAACATACCGATCAGCATTTGAGAGGATGTTGAGTGTGGAAGACTTGTATTTTCTTCATGTGAGAGTTGGTGCCAGTTTATCAGACATGAGCTGCATATGTGAGGATGGAAGGATGGTGCTGTAGTTTTTTAGTATATTGCAGTACAATAGTCGTTTTTCCTTAAGGAGCAGTGACTGTGGGTATAAGTTTCATAAGTTGAGTGCAGACAGTTCTTGCTTTGGTTATAGCATAGTTGATGTGGATTCTCCAGAAGTTTTCCATAAAGATGCACTCCCAGGTACTTACAAAAATTCCACCCAAGGTACATCTTCTTTGTGAAGCTTGAGTGATTGGAGTTGACTATGGACATTCCTCTTTCTGGAGAACACAGTGACAGCACACTTGGCAACATCAATTTTGATTTTCCACCAATGAGCCAGGACTGTAAATCTGGCAGGTGTTGCTAGAAGTATGAAAGAATAAGGCACAGTGAACAGTGTTATGAGACAATGGTTGTGCCATCTGTACAAAGGACAAGATCAATAACTGGTGATTGCAGTATGTCACAGGTCAAAAAGGCTTGGGCCTAATAAACTGCCTTGCTTCAAGCCAGCTAGTGTAAGGTTGGGGAGTACAGAACGTATAATTCACTAACACAGAAACCACAATTACTGAGTTATGAGTACATAATACGACATAATACATAGTACATATGATATGTATGAAGTCAGCAGAAATACTAAGCCGCATGAGTTTGTATAAGATTGCAAAATGACAACACCTGCTGAAAGCCACAGCTATGTCTAAATAGACTATAGTAATCAGCTTTCCCTTTCAAGAGCCTGTGTGAATGATTAGCAGCTGAGCCTGAGTGCAATGAAATCAAAATATTCTGACTTTGAAAGAAATCATTCATAACCGCCCAGTGGCGAAGTGGCTAGCGCATCGCGCAGCTGCACCACAGGGTCGAACCCCAGGCTGGGTAAGATTGACTCAGCCTTTCATCCCTTTAGTGGGTCGATAAAATGAGTACCAAGTTCGCTAGGGGACTAAACAATGGGAGTTCTTTAACAAACTGACCACTTGCCTAGGGCATATGCTGATGCACTCTGGGGCCCAAAAGGTCAAGAAAGCAGAAAACGGGCACTGCAGGCCATGGTCCACTAGGGCTGTTACGCCACTGAGTTTAGTTTTAGTTTAAAAATCAAAATGTTCACAGATTTTGCTAAGAGAGGAGGCTGATTGGTCTGTAATTTTTAGGAAAGAATTTTAGGATCCTGTCCAGGTTTTAGAATAAGACGATACAAGTGTTCTTCCAGCTGGTACGAAAATACTCTAACCTTCATGAAGCCAAATTGGAAGATAAAAAATAAATCTTACAGAGATATTCTTAATCATGAGATTAGAAACATTATTCAAGCCAAACATGTGGTTAAGAATGAGCTTTTGAATAAATGTTGAAATCCCGGTCATTGTTTTCATATTATCCCTGGGAGCAGAAGCAGAGGAGAGGAGAGGAGAGAAAATGTTCAACGTGTTGTTTAACTTCCCATGTATGCACGAATTGAGTGTCGAACAGAAGCCTACTGCTGAGGGAGAACTGAGCTGAAAGCTATCAGATAATCGCTCTGCCACTTCGGTTTAGTGAAGCCATCTGGTCATTCACCATGCCTGTTAACCCTTTAAAGGGCACCAGTATATTAAATATATTGGATGTTTGTCAATTTTTTAACCGCCTAAAAAATGCTAATTTTTCTACACTAAAAACTGTAATTGTAAGCTTCTAGTACTTCCTTGTGGTTCTATATGGCAGCACTACCCTATGAATGCTCAATATTTTGCAGTTATGAAATTAATACACCTCAATCAAAGGTATGTTTGAAGATTCAAATTCTATAGGACAATATTCAATTGGACAATTACATAACAATATTCAATTGGAGGGGGAGAAAAAATTCAAAATTTGATAATATATGACATACACATGGTAAATCTTATATATTTACTGTATTTCAATCAGAACTGATCATTAAAAGATTATTTATACTATTTTAAGACTGGTATATATACTGAGGGTACCATGTCAATAGATGGCAGCACCAAACTTCTCTACTCTGTGAGATGACGGAATTTCTTTATAATTGTTTATTTATAGGTTGTTATTCAATATTATGTTCATGGGGGATGGGGAGTTTACTGACCTTGTGCTAAGAAAGTCACATTAGAACACTTGGGAGCAATATTTTCAGATTAAAGGGGGATGCTACTAAATAGAGTGGGTATAAATTTTGGTTTTATGGCATCCTGGGTGTTTAATTTTAGGTTTGGAGAACTTTAGCCAGATTCTTTGGCCAATATTTGTACTTGCCGCATGAGAGCCGGAGCAGTTGGAATAGTGTTTTCTTCTTCCCTATTCCTGGTACACTCGATGACCCACAGATCATAGGTTGCCAAGGTGTGATCTACAGAATAAAGTGCTTTAAACCACTACCACTAACATAATCATTAGCAGCATGGTATGGGGGTCGAGCTGCTTGATGATATGCTGAGGAAGTCTTCAATTTAACCTTGCCTTGAAAAGATGAGAGGGGCCAAAGGGGCAAGCGAATTAATATGCACAGTCTGCAAATACTGATTTCTCAATAATGGCTTCCAAAAAAAAAAAAAGGTTTATCTTATATGTAGGGAGGGGGGGAACAGGATTGTTTAAAACCTTTAAAAACTTCTGCAATGTGTATCCGATTGTTGAAATCTTAGGAAGTGTACAAAATCTCTTTAAAACTTTACTTAGTATTTTGTATACTTTAACAATGATGGCTTTTCAATAAGTAGAATAAAATTCTGCATGAAAGTTACTTCAAATAAGTATATTTAATTCTTAAAAAAAAAAAAAAAAAAAAAGAACTGAATTGTAATCTTTCTTATCATCAAACTTGAATCAAAACTGTCTAAATATTCTTTTAATTTTGAACAGAAGTTCTTTTTATATAAATCCCTCTGTAATTTAAGACCCGGGAGAAGTGTCTGTAAAAAGAAAAGAAAAAAAGACAACAGATATTTTTTTCATGCATAAAATTATTTATATAATATTTACAAGTAAAACTTCTCGAAAGAAAAATATATACATAATCAAGATAATTCGAACTTAATTGATAAAAATGACCATTAGCTTCAGCTGGCTTTTAATTATGGAAAAACAAGACTACACAACACTGACATCTTTCATATTTCAATATTCTGTAAACAAACGGGCACCATGACAGCAGAGAATGAGATTATGAACTTAAATTTAGCACATTCTATTTACATTTCACCAAAAAACTATAATATTTATGTCAAATATTAGACTTGAAATTACACATACAACAAAACCAGTTTGTGAATCTCCAAAATTATATAATCTGACAAAATAGACAATGAACTTCACTCTCCTACATAGTCACTATATACAGATAAAATAAAAATGTCAATTAAAAATCAGATATTATATTATGATTAACCCTCTGCGCAGTCCTGGTTTTCGGATCTGTCATGAAAACCTGTATTTAAAGAGCCCTTATTAGCTGAATTTGTATATTTACTTACTTTAATCTATTTCCATACACTTACATTTATTAAGATGGCATTTATATTATTAAAGAAAGAAAGCAAAATATTGTAAATTACAATCTAATATATACCAAATGACAAAAAATCTCATGACTAGATAAAGCCAGTCATGGAGTTCATAGGGTTAAATTATTACATAACTAAATTTTAAAACGTTTTTAAACATTTCTTAAAACATTCAATAAGCAACCAAACATTAAAAAAATACATATTGGTAATTCATTACTTATATATTGACTTCTGTGTT
Source organism: Stegodyphus mimosarum (assembly GCA_000611955.2). Lineage (NCBI taxonomy): Eukaryota > Metazoa > Arthropoda > Arachnida > Araneae > Eresidae > Stegodyphus > Stegodyphus mimosarum. Next base: position 120,294 of record KK121988.1, read on the forward strand.
AAAAGAAAACAAATTTAGCTCATTATTTTTATCTCAAGGTATGGCATTTAGACATAATTATTTTTCTAAAAAATAATACAAAATATTTCAGGCTCATATACCAGAGGACATCTCACATAAAAAAACTAAGCAAAAATTTGGACTCATCTTATGTATGGGATAATTTTATATTTGAGCAAATAATAGATATTTGCTGAATTAAGAAAAAATAAACAATACCTATAAGGAATGTTCAATAAATAAAAAAAAAAAAATGAAGACTGTCGGGGGAAAACTAGCATTTCAAACACTGCTGCCAATGTATCTATGTAGTAGTAAATCCCATACATGCCTGAGAAGTCAAAAAGAACTAAATGTATGTCAATGTAAGCAAAAGGTGATGAACCAAATGTGTGCATTATTCATGCTGTCATTTCACTTCAAGCAAACTCAGGAATAAAACATGAAAACAATGAAAGATGAACAGTGAGCAATAGCACATTTCTGAGTGGTAGAAGGGGGTAGGAGGTGTTGAAATTGATGGATAGCAAGAGTATGGCGTAAGATGCAAGTCACTCACAAGGGTAAAAGAGTGATGCATGCACTTTAGAGAATGACTATCATCACAGACAGGTAATAAACATGCAATAAGGTATACCAACCAATATGTGCCATATATACCATGGTTGCAAAAAAGAATTAGCTAATTCAGCATGATTGACCTACAATAATTAAAAAAATTTTCTCATATTATCTGCTTGAATGTTATGAAGCAAATAAAATTCCATAAATTGTGCCCAAGAACCAAGAGGCCATGGCATATGGTTATCAGCATGTTTCCAACAATATGCACCACAAAGACCTGACTTCTAGTTATGGACAGCTATTGACAATGAGGCATATCATCATCAATTTGAGCTTGAGTCAAAATACCAGTTTGCAACAGAAACATTAACTTCTCCACCTTCAAATCTAAAACAAGCCATATTAGTGCAAGAAGGGTAATGTAAGTAATGTAAACTGTCTTCTTTGGTGGTAAAAGATCAATCCTTGTACACTTCAACGGACAGAGCTATGGTGAATATACAAATTTATAGGGAGATATTGATTTCACTGTGCTTATCAATCAAGTTATAAATAGGTAGAAAGTTTTTCAATAACATCCTTCTCCTCTATAACACTTGATTCCATACAGGAAATGTAACCAAATATTTTAAGAGGAAATTCAACTGGGAATCCTCAATTACCTTCCCCTAGAGTCTAATCATTTTATCCTGGGGGCTTTACAGCTTTTTCGAAGGGGGGGAGCCAAAGAAAGTTTTGTAGAAGCAAACAGCTTGAGATGGAAGATAATATGAATACAAAAGTTCAGAAATGATTTCAAGGACAACCTAATGACTTTTAAAAGGATGAAATTGTATGCTTGGCATCTGGCTGAAATATATGCCTAGATATAATTATTTTTAAAAATATTAAATCATCATTGTTACAGGACTTTTAGCTAACTTTTCATTGAATGTGCCTTAGACTGTGAAATTGGAAGCACAAGAATAATTAAAGTAATTAACTATAAGAAATTCTCCCTTTTTTCTTTTACTTAAATTTACATTAGACTACTATTTAAAAAGTTTTAATTATTTTATTATTAGTTATTACAATTATTATTATTTATTAGTTATTACAATTGCTGTAAAAATGAATTTTTCTAAGTCTACATTTTGTTTCCTTTTAATATGGCCAAAAGTCTAATATTAGTTTCTTTTTCTTCATTTGCGCTACTGCCTATCACAGGCCAAGGCCATCTCAATAAGCTTCCTCTAATGGATACGATTAGTCGCTACGGTCCACCAATGATTGATTTTTTAAAGTATTGAAATCTGCCTCCACACAGTCTACCCATCTTGTGTGAGAGGTCTTTCTCTTTTCCTAGTACCCTCAACACTTGAAAGGTCACCTTTTTAACAGGGTTCAAGTTGTCACATCTAAAAATATGCCCAAGCCACGTGATATGAGATTTGATGGCCCACATTATTTTCACTCTGCAATTTATTCGCTTTAAAGTCATTCTAGATGGATCAACCAACTTTCTACGAAATCCAAATTCCAGCATAGCTACAAACAGCGTTTCATGGTATATGCTATCATAAGCAGCTTTAAAATCTATAAAATGATTAAAGGTATCAATTTTATGTTGAATTGTTTTTCCTAAAGTATGTCTTAACAGAATGAACTTGACGAACAGTAGACTTTTTTGCTTGAAATCCATAGCTACCAGTAACTTTAGACACAAATGGTAATAACCTATTATATAAAATACGGAAGAAGATTTTAAATGTCACATTTAAGAGGGTTTCCTTGATAGTTGTTACATTCCAGTCTGTCTCCTTTTTTTTTTTTAAATGGCACATATGTTGCTCTCTTCCCATTCAATGGGCATCTCCTCCATAGTCAAAATATTATGTATAACCTTATGACTAGCATCAAACAGTTCACGTAGGTCAATATTAATATTCAACAGCCTTCCTCACTTCACATAAGGATGGTACATCAGGTTCCAGATTCAGTAATTTTCAACATTCAGGTTAATATTCAGATCAGCCTTCTCCCTTGGAAGATCACTTCCACAGGAAATATCTCTAAAGAACACTCTCCATCTTTTCAGCACTTCAGCTTAATCACTTATCCTCTTTTCTACAAGTAATAGTCCCGGAATAAGCAAAGCGAGATACAGCACTGATTTTCTGGCAAAATTTTCTCAACTCTTTTTGTATTATTAATTTTTCTATCTCACTAAACTGTTCCTCCAAATACAATTTCATTTTCATATGAAAATGTCTTTTTTCTTGTCTTCTTTGTAATTTTTCTCTACTCCTCTAGTACCGTGTTTTTGAATCATAAGTTTATAAGCTTTGTTTTTCTTCTTAGTAATTTTTGCACAGTCACAATCATACAATCCATGTCATTTATTCAATTTCAGTTTTGGTATAGCTTCCCTTGCAGTAGCATTAATTATTTTTTCTATCTATTTCCAGAAGAAGTCACCATTTTGTAAATCATCCCATTTTAGTATCCTTTCTTTCAATTTACTCCTATAATCTTTCATCATCACAGGTAATATTAGTTTACACTATGTTAAAATTATAATCACAAAGTGATTACATAATAAACTGAAAGACTAGCATGATCAAGATACAGATTAAACATGAAGATTCAAGTCATTAGCTTCATGAAACATTTTGCTGTTTTGCTTTCTTTAATAATTTAGAAAACATCCTTTTATTGATAAGCATGTTATTGGAATAAGCTAAATAAAAAACAAGATAAAAAATGCTCCGAAACATAAACAAAGATCTGATCTTCAAAGAACTAAGTTATTGTGGATTAGCTGGGTAATTACTGTGCATCAAAAGATCTGCAAAGAAAGTTAAGTTTTTCAACATGAAAGGGCAATCCTAATTCAGCAATCAAATGGAAAATGATGTATTAACTGCTACAAATTATGAACTGCATAAACACAGAAAATTTAAAAGTCCCCTCTCTTCAAGTATCTTGCAACTCACAATTTTTAAATATATGTAACATTAAATTTAAGAGCATTTGAGTGCATAAGAAATCTTAACCCAGCGTTACTCGCGCTAATCGTATGTACGCAAGTGCTCGAGCCTATGGATTTATATTTTATGCAAGTCATTAAACAACACATGAAGTATTTATTAGCAACATAATTTAAGACAATGTTTAGAGCTCTAATTGTATTCAATGTATGCATAGAACTTTTTAAAAAAACTTACCAAGTTTTATGTACAATTGGTACATGTTAAAACAGAATGATCTCCACAGACATTTATTTCACATTTTGCACAACTTAGATTTTCGGTCCTTTGAACTTGGGCAAATATAGCACCTTTTTCTCTCAATTACTTTCTGTTTTTTAGCAGTAGGTTCTTTGCTCTTGGAAGCTAGTTTTTCTTGCAAATGTCAAGGAAGACAAGGTACAGTGCACCTCTCCACTGTGTAGTCTTTCAGCAAATCTGTTGCAGGATCTCTCAAAAACTGACTATGCTTCCTGTGCTGTAAGGATGGATATTTTGAACATTGGAGTAATACTCAAGCATTGATCTGAGCAGTATTTAGCAGTGTAAAGAACAGAACCATCGGCCATCTTTTGCTGATTCTTGCAGTTGAATACGCTGCTGGCATTTGGTCCACTACATCAACAGCTCCTTTCATCAAATTATAAAATATTATTTCAGGTTTTTTTGCCTCACCTGTTGTTTGGTCAATAGCATCGTTCATTATGCATTGTAGATAAGAGGTTAACAAATTTGTTTTTTTAGGAACATACGACACTAAAGCCATGTCTGTCTGGAATGCACCTTATAATTTTTACTGTTCACAAACTCTTTCGGTATTTCCCTCTTATTCTTTCTTATGGTGCCCACTAGAGTAATGTTTTTTCGAAGGAGATATTTTGCAAGTTCATAACTAGCATACCAATTGTTGACTGATACATTTCTCCCAGAATTTAATTTTTCTGTTAATCTTTTGACGACTTCAAATGAGGAATTATTTACATGATACAGGCCTTGGGACTGAGCTACCTGAATAAACTTCTAAATTACATGTAAAGAAAGGTCTTGCATCAACAAGAGTGAAAATCTTTATTCCATACCTAGCTGGCTTTTTTGGCATGTACTGTCGAAATGAACAGTGTCCTCTAAATGGTTCGAGTTTTCCGTCAATTGTAACATATGATCCAGCTGTGTAAAACTCCTGACAATTATGCACAAATGAGTCAAATGCATACCTTATTGGGGCAAGTTTGTCCATTTCTTTTCTCATTTGCCTGTTTCTAACATCATCAAATTTTATGCATCTCCATAAGAAACAAAAAACGATTATGGGACATGGTCCTATGAAATATTTGTATTCTCATTCCATCGGTGTGCCATAATCTCTCACATACACATGGGCTGATTTTTGTATACCACATAAACATAGTAATCCAATAAAGGCTTTAATTTCAGAGAGTTTTGTTTTTTTAGCATCACGTTCTCTCTGAAAGTTGTCACTGATAGTGTCAATATATATATTTGTACAGGCAACAATCGTATTCAGGATATTTTCATCCAGTAATAAACTCCAAGACTCAAGAGGTGTTGAAGATTAAAAATCTTCACTGGCACTTGAAGGGAGCCAGATATTACGGCAACCCTATTAGCTTATTCAGAATGCCTTTAGACGGCTTGTTGATGAAATCAGACATGTAATATCGGTGCATATTATGTGAATATTCCAGAATATTTAATTTGAATAGTTGTATATAGTATTTGTAATATAAGTGTAAATAATAAAGATTTGAAAAGACGATGAAGACTCCTCCTCGACCCCGAGATTATATTTACTTTAGTTCTGACGCCAACAACGTGGGGCTTCGTTACCTCATTGAAGAGGTAAGTTAATTATTTTTGAACTTTAAAGAATATTAATGGATTTGAAAATATCAGTTATTGATGATACAGTTAACCGAAGAACATTGTTGATGCATATTGATTTAAGAACAGTATTTTTTTTTTTGTAGTTTCTATTTTGATTTACTCAAGTTTATTTTGTTTAAACTGTTAATTTAATATGGCAGAATTAGAAAAACATAAAAAATCAAGAACAGCGATTAGATCTCTAACCACAAAACATATCAGTAAAATTGATAATTTACTGAAAGATGAAACAATTGATATTCGTGTAAAATTAGATGAGATTAAGGATTTAAGAGATCAGCTACTAGAGAAAGAGAGTAGCTTAAAATCATTGGATAAAGAAATATTTAAGTTAACAGATGTAAAGGATATAGAAAATGAAGTTGTAGCAGCCGAAGAATACTCCGAAAAAATAGTTAAATACAAGGGTAAAATCTCGCGTTTCATTATTGAAAACGAAAGTAAACAAAATACAAGATCTGTTGAGTCAATCATAGAAACTGATAATGATTTCAGTGTTGCAAATAATTCTAATACTCTTAAATTACCTAAATTGTTAATATCAAAATTTTATGGTGAATGCAGCAATTTTTTGGAATTTTGGAGCCAGTTTGAAAACGCCATTCATAATAATGGCAATCTAAGCAAAATCGAAAAATTTACTTACTTGAAGACATTGTTGGGTGGACCTGCATTAAATTCTATTAAGGGGTTTACCTTAACTGATGAAAATTATGACCATTGTATTAAATTGTTGAGAGAAAGATTTGGAAGAAGGGACATAATTATAAATAGTCATATGACTAAGTTATTGAATTTAGAACCGGTAAAAAGTTCTAACAATGTTAAAGCATTAAGAAATTTGTACGACGATCTTGAAACAAATATTAGGTCACTCGAAAGTTTAAAAATAGAATCTGAAACTTACGGACAGTTATTATGCCCGATTCTTTTGAAATTAATTCCCGAAGATATGAATTTAGATTTCAATAGAAAACGATCATCAAGAAGGGAATTTAATGTTCAAGAATTGTTAGCGTTCATTAAGGATGAAGTTGAATGCCGCGAGATTACATCAATGTTACATAATTCTACGAGGGCTAAAAATACAAATTTCTCCAAATTCGAAACAAATAAAAAAAGATCAAATAATTCTATTCCAACAGCAGCTGCATTTACAACTAATTTAAAATATAGTTGTTTATTCTGTAATCTTAATCACGATTCTTTTCAATGTAGTAATATATCCGTGCAGGATAAAAGAACAAAACTGAAAAAAGAAGGTCGTTGTTTTAATTGTTTTCGTAGTTCTCAGTGTAGAATCAAAACTGAACCGTGTAAAAGATGTAAATGAATATATCATCATATGTCAGTTTGTCTGCCGAACACAAAAACAACTGAAATTGCTTCCAATGTAAATTCTAGTTCTGAACATCGGTCTTCTACAGAAAATGTCTCTCATTTAAATACGGGAAATCAAAAAATAAGTAACGTTTTGTTACAAACTTGTGTAGCAAAAATAAATTCCCCTTCTAATTCGGAAAATGTAACTGTATTATTAGATAGTGCTTCCACCAAGTCTTTTATACACAAAGCGGTGGTAACTAAGCTGAAATTACCGACTGTTAAAACAGAAAAATTAAAAGTATTTACTTTCGGTTCTAGAAACCCAATTGAAAAAATTTATTCGATTACAAGGTTAGAGCTAGTAAATACTGATGATTCGCAAAAATGCATTGACCTTGAACTCTTAGTTACTGATAACATCACGAATGCATGTGTCACTATTCCCAACAACATAATAAATAAATTATGCTCGAAAAACGAATGTTTAGAACATATGCCTTTCCCTAGCTTGGGATCAAGGGTCGACATTCTAATTAGAGCCGATGCCTTTTGGAATGTAAACACTGGAAATAAAAAACTTTCCAAGGGTCTGTACTGTATTGAAACTATATTTGGGAACACTTTCAGCGGAAATGCAAGTAATGAATCACAATTTAATTCCTTTGACGTTCAAAATTTTTGTTTCAGTGAAAGTGTATTATTTGTTTCTGAATCAGTTAATCAAAATTTAAACGACTTATTGCAAGTTCTGGGAACTTGAAGACATTAAACAGATAAATTTTCTCTTGCCGGAAGAAAAGAAATGTGAGGCACACTTTTATGAAACTTATAGTAGGCTTCCAAATGGTAGATTCTGCGTGAAGTTACCATTAAAAAATGACGATAAAAATTTAGGTTATTCAAAAATGATGGCTATAAAAAGATTTCTCAGTGTTGAACGAAGATTACAAAGAAATCCAAAATATCGAGAAATGTATAATGAGTTCATGGACACATATTTAAAATTAAATCATATGGAAATAATACTACCTCATGAGAGAAAGGAAATAATTAATAAAACCAATTATCTACCTCATCACTTTGCAATAAAGGAGGATAGTACTACAACTGCTCTTAGAGTTGTTTTCGATAGTTCTGCGTTAACATCACTGGGTATATCACTCAATAATAAACTAATGGTTGGTCCCAAATTGCAAAATGATATTTTTGATATTTTGATTCGATTCCATTGTTACAAATATGCCATTCATGCAGATATCGCAAAAATGTACCGACAAGTACTAGTATTTGACTATGATGCTGATTTACAAAGAATAGTGTGGAGAAAGTCTCCTAATGAAAAACTAGAAGAATATCGTTTAAAAACTGTTACTTATGGTACCTCCTCCGCTCCGTATTTAGCCGTAAAGGCTCTCCAACAACTTGCTAATGAAGATGCAAAATTTCCATTAGCTAAAGATATCCTTCTGCGGGATTTTTATGTTGACGATTTACTTAGTGGGAGTAATTCAATAGCTTCTGGATTGCAGTTACAAAAGAAATTAATTTTACTTCTTGATTTCGGGGGATTCCAACTCAGGAAATGGTCGTCAAATGAACCAAAATCATTGGATTCTTTACCTGAAGGTTACATCGAAACCCAAAGCTCACTTGCTATTGATGAGGATAATTCAGTGAAAGCTTTAGGAATGCACTGGTATGCAGCATCTGATTATTTCTTTTTTAAGGTTCGCCTTACCACAGAAACTGAAAAGTCAACTAAACGAAAAATAATTTCAGAAGTTTCAAAATTGTATGATCCTCTTGGTCTTGTGGGACTAGTTATTGTCTCAGCCAAATTAATCATTCAGAAACTTTGAATAGCTAGACTTAATTGGGATGCAGAATTTCCAGATAAACTCAAATCAGAATATCTACACTTTAGGAATGCATTTTTTCATCTTGAAGAGCTGAAAATTCCCCGCTATGTTATGATTGATAATTTTGCTTGCGTTCAGCTACATGGATTTTCAGACGCATCTGAAAGGGCCTATGGAGCTGCTGTATACTTACGATGTCAAAATGAAGATGGAGAAATAAGTGTCAGGCTTTTGACATCAAAAAGCCACGTCTCGCCATTAAAATAAGTGTCACTACCACGCTTAGAATTATGCTGAGCTGTTCTGTTAGCCAAGTTACTAAGCAAGGTTCAGAAAACTTTGAAAGTGGATATCAGTTCATTACATGCTTGGACAGATTCATCAATAGTTCTTTCATGGATTGAAGGCTTGCCAAGAAAATGGAAGACTTTTGTGGCTAATCGAGTTTCACAAATTCAAGATCTCATTCCGACTAATTGTTGGAACCATGTTCCTTCAGCTCAAAATCCAGCTGATATAATTTCTAGAGGTTCCTTACCTTCAGAATTATTAGAATTTGGTTCAAGGTCCAAGTTGGTTAAGATTGTCGGAAGAACACTGGCTGAAGATTAAAGGTCAAGATATCTCTGATGAGACGATAGATGAAGAAAGGAGATCAAAATGTGAGATATCAATTTATTACACCAGTACAGATCATGCTGAAACTCATCTTTTGGATTTAACTAAATACAGTTCTATAAATAAGATTTATCGTATTACAGCATGGATCAGGAGATTTATTCGTAATGCTAGGCTGAAGAAAGAAAATAGAGATAAGTTGACTTTGAATGCTTATGACATTGATGAAGCTGAGAACTACTGGCTTAGAAGGATTCAAGCTGAATGTTTTCCTGAAGAAGTCAAGACTCTTGAAAATGAAGAAAATGATCCCCAGGGAATCAAAAATTAGAGATTTAAATCCATTCATTGATGATAAAGGCATAATCCATGTAGGAGGAAGACTACAAAAAGCAAATCTAAGCTTTGATACAAAGTATCCGATCATTTTACCGAAGAAACACAGATTCACTGAATTAATCATAAGAGATGCCCACGAGAAGGTATTTCATTTTGGAATCGCTGACACTCAAACCCAAATTCGACGCAAATTTTGGATCATTAAAGGCAGACAGTTCATCAAATCTGTCCTTAATAAATGTGTAATTTGTAGACGCTTCAATGCACGTCCTGGAGCTCAGTTAACAACTCCTCTTCCTGATTTTCGAATTGAACAGTCTCAACCATTTGCTGCAGTTGGTCTTGACTTCGCTGGACCGCTATACATAAAACACAACGAATCTAAGCATTACATCTTGCTGTGCACTTGTGCTGTGACAAGGGCTGTGCGCTTTGAACTTAAACATTTCTTTTGGCGCTCAGGAGATTTTAGCACGAAGAGGTTTATGTTCAGTAATCTTCACAGATAATGCAAAAACATTCAAGCGAGCTGAAATCGATCTCGGAACATGTGGAGAATAATCAATCACCCAGATGTGAAGACATTCTATGCCTCCCGTGAAATCAAGTGGAGATACATTGTTGAAAAGGCAGCTTGGTTGGGTGGTTTTTACGAAAGACTTGTACACTCTGTCAAAATTGCTTTAAGAAAGGCTTTAGGCAAAACTTCTCTCAATTTTGAAGAATTAGAGAACTTTGCTCGTGGAAACTGAAGCTGTTTTAAATTCAAGACCAATCATTTTTGTGCATGCAGATCCAAAGGAACCTTATCCATTGACTCCAGGTCACTTCATCTTAGGAAATAGACCTCTGAACTTAACCTGCAATCAGATTATCAGGAGAAGTACCTAAAAGTACCAGGGAGACATTAGTGAAAAGATTTAACTATCGAGAGAATCTGTCAAACCATTTTTGGAAAAGGTGGAAAAACAAATATTTGTTAAATTTGAATTCAGCGAACTCCATCAGTTCATTTAACAAATCTGACAGATTCAAAGTTGGTGATATTGTGATCATACAAGAGAACAAACTACCAAGAAACTTTTGGAAACTTGTTAAAATTATAGAAACATTTCCTGGTAGAGATGGTCTGGTTAGATCCTGCTCCGTTAAAACTGAACATTCAGTAGTTAAAAGACCGATACAATTTAGAGGTCCAAAACTGATGCAATTGTTATTTGATTTATCTTTGTAATTCAAATTGTGCTATATTTTCTTTTTTCTTCCAGATGATGCATTTAAGAAATTTTCAATGTGTACGTGGAAACTTGCTAATCTTTGGTATAGAAGTATCATTAATTGAATATTAATTTGATAACAATTTATTAGCAACTTAATATTTTTAGGACTAGTGTTTGCTAAGTAGTCTTTAGTTTTTAATGTAATATTATGTTTCTTTGTCATTTAAAATTTAATATTGATTAATGTCATGTGTTAATGATGCTAATTTGATGTGTTTAATGATGTATGAAAACGTCGGAAAGCTGCGCATTTCACATCATTTGCATAACTCAGTGACGTGCGTGTACTCTAAAATTTGCATAAATTTCTGACCACTCCTTCTTGGTGTTGCATTTTCAATGTCGAGCAGTGTATTTATTAATATCTCTTTTTTATGAAACTTATCTGATTCCTTCTTACGCAGTTCGAAATTTAGATTCAGTCCAAACAAAATTCGCCCATTTTCTTATGATTTATTTTTAAAAGTGGTATTTTTATAAATTTTTCGAAAAAGATTTTGAATTATAGTCTATAAAATTTTTACAATCATCTTAAAGTAAATTTATTTCCAATGCAAAAAATTACAGCTTTTTATTCAAAATTTCCGAAGATATACGTCAATTTTTATATTGGCGCGTTTTGAAATTGGCCATATTTGTTGAACGCGATAACATCTAATGTGGTTTACGCACTGTTGAAGATTAAAAACCTTCACTGGCACTTGAAGGGAGCCAGATATTACGGCAACCCTATTAGCTTATTCAGAATGCCTTTAGACGGCAGCAAGGATGGTTGTTGATGAAATCAGGCATGTAATATCGGCGCATATTATGTGAATATTCCAGAATATTTAATTTGAATGGTTGTATATAGTATTTGTAATATAAGTGTAAATAATAAAGATTTGATAAGACGATGAAGACTCCTCCTCGACCCTGAGATTATATTTACTTTAAGAGGAGAAGTTACGTTTTTTGGCACTCCAACATTTCCAAGCAACTTTGAAATAATATTTTGCGATAAAGTTCGAACCTTTTGACGAAATTTTGTTTTCTTCCAAATTGTCTTTCCACCTTTTTCAATAAAACAATCATCTGAATTTGAATCAGTAGCATCCTCTTCATCAGACTCAATTTCTTCTTCAGATGACATATTATACTCACTAAACCTTTCATCGCAATCAGACAATAAATCATCAGCTTCAATAGATTCGTCATCAGTCGATACTTCATCTAGCAAAGTACGTAATCGTTCCATTTCTTCATCATACTTCAATTTGCGAGCGTTAATATGTTACGAACTCAATGCACTTCAAACTCGAAATTAGAAACACATTTACTCGCGCCTTTCTAAGCAACCGAAAAAATGGCTTTTTGTCCAAATAAAACAAAATTTCGGAAACAGAATAAATCAAAATTCCGGAAACAGGTCCTTTGTGTCAAAGGTCACCTTAAACTCAGCTAGACTAGGTGTATTAAGGGGTGGGGTTTACATAGCTTTAATAAACTGATCGGGCCTCGGAAGTCCGGTGCGAGTAACGCCAGGTTAAACAAACTATCAATTAAAATTTTACTTCAAATCTCCATTCCTTTCCAGACCACTTTAACACATTATTCAATTTAGCATTAAATCAGACCAAGAAGTTCATTACCATATATGGCTTATTTAAATATTTTGAAATTACATCCTACAGCTCAAGCTATAAAAAACTAAAGCATTTGTTTAATAACAGATAGATTTTCCTTTTGTTTACATTACTGCAATACTGAAACTGGGTCAAGGTGGTTTATTTGGATATGGCAAAGTACACTGGTGTGCAAAAATTAAGGACGAGACGGTTTTTTCAATATAACTTTGTACAAAAGCTTTCCAAATCAACACATTTAATACTGTAAGATCCGCAATACATAAGGACATGAGTAATGTAAGCAACACTTACTAAAAGAGAAATCAGAGGGATAAAAAGAAGCTTTATTGAAAACGTAGCATGAAGCACAATGCGACTGAAGGCCAAAACATCCCTGTGATGGGTGTCCAGCAAGAAACATCCGGTCTTTAATAGGGGATATGATCTCCCCTGACTGCTAGGCAGGTTTCACATCATTTGTGCATGCTGGATATGTGGTTATTAATGAGCTGTTGAGACACTGCTGCTCGTTCCTCTTGTAGCACCTATCGCAGTTTCGGAATCGTTACTGGCGATACATTACGTGCTGCCACGGGTCTCCCTAGTAAGTTCCGTACATGCTTGAAGGGATTTAGATCCAGAGACCTTGCCGACAAATCCATGTGTTCAATATCTTCACTCTCCAACAGCTCTTCGACAGTAACTGTGCGATGAGGTGGAGCGTTGTCGTCCATGAAGAGGAACTGAGGACCCATAGCCCTTGTGAAAAGACGCATGTAAGGAAGAAGAACCTCGTTACAATAGCAGTCCCAGGTGACGAACCTCCTTGGGAGATATGAAGGTCGGTCCGGCTACCAAGCATTATGTCTGCTCGAACGAGAACTCCGCGACCTCCAAAACAGTCCCTTTTGATGATGTTGAAGGGGTTATTGCGTGTTCCCCGCTCTGTCCAGATGTGTATGTGTCTAGAATCGCAACTCAGACTAAATCTGCTCTCATCTGTAAAGAGTACTCGTCCCCATTCATTGTCTCTCCAATTCCGGTGTTCCCGGCACCACAGAGAACGCCTTCTCCGATGGGCAGGCGTTAGAGGTACACACCGTACAGGGCGTCGTGCAAACAGACCACCACCGTGCAGTCTTCTGGCCACGGTAAAACGCGATATCGGTCGTCCAGTCGCCTGTGTCGTGTGTCTAGCGATTTCTCCCGCTGTCTGCCGCCTGTTTCTTCTGGCCTGTAAGGCAATATACCGGTCATCTGCGGGTGTGGTTCCTCGTGGACGACCACTACTAAACCCCCGGATAGCTGTTCCTGTAGTTTGAAATTGTCTCCAAAGTCGTGAAACGATGCTGTGAGCAATTCCGAACTCTGCAGCCACACTTGTCACACTGCGGCCTTCCTCCAACTTCCCAATGATTCGATCTCGGGTAAAAGCATCCAGATGTCGTCTAACAGATTGATTATTCGCCATTTCTCGCTGAGGCAGCAACTCGGTGTGATTTTAACTGCTATACGGCGTGCAATCTCTTTGCCAGAAATACTGATCTTACACCGACAACATGCTTTATACTACTCAGACATCCCCCATTACGTCTACCTGCATATCTGCGCATGTGCTACCGTATATCACCTTACTTAATCTCCTGATTGGTCTTTCTGTCCGCCCTGCCTTTTCGTTCAGCTGATATGCTAATTTTTCGACTTCGTCCTTAATTTTTGCACACCAGTGTAAATTAGGGCTGTACATATTAGGGAAGGAAAGTTTTCATGGAGAACTTTAATAAGAGAACCTAGCTTGTATTCAAGTTACACATAGGGAATGTTACTAAAAAGATGGTAAAGCGTGGTCATCTCGGAAACTCATTGGGAATAAAGTCCCTTTACTGAAGAATGAAGGCCCTTGAAGATTATTCTCGAAGTACCTGTAACTACTTGTTAACTAATTTCTGTTCTGGCAAAAATTACAAACTTGAAGAAAAACACATACTATCTAACACAAGTAGCAGAGAAAAGCAAGGCTGAAGCCATCTCTCACCCATGCTATCACCATTCAAAAGAGAGGGAGAGAAAACTGGTTCAACGACAATTTAAGAAATTGCTGTGTGATTTCAATGACGATTAAATAATTGAAGTTCAAATGTGAATACCTGCATTCACAGGGAAGATGAAAACACCAATATTCAGTTGCAGCTGGTTAGAACTACCAGCATTCAATATTAGGCCCCTGGTGGGTCCCTAAGAACATAAAATACTATTTTATGGAAACTGGAGTTCTAAATCATCAACGTGCTCAAATACTACAAATTAGAAGCTAAGTGATATATAAATGCAATACAATATGTTTAAAAAACAAAAACTTTCAGTAATTAAAAATAGGAGGGAATAAATTAAAGTAAATGATTTCATAAAAAAATTTTTAATTTTTCGGACACTACAAATACTACATTGAGTATAACTTGCAGGGTTATTATTTGAAACTAACCAGTTATTTAGATCCTTATTATAACTAACTTCTTTCCATTTCCTCGCCAGAATGTAAAACTGAGATAAGAGAGTATTTAAGATGAGGTTTTTGGGATTGTTAGACACAGCACGTTTCTGCCTCTTGAGACCACTTTAATTTAGTTCTACCCTCTCTGATAGGTTTGTAATTATTTGGCCTTGCATTATTTGCTGCCAAAATTTAAATTGGCATGCCAGTTAGAATTTCCTGAGCCTGCTTAAATTTAAATATTAAGACCACATCTTTAACTTTTAATTACAGGCTTTAATTAAGTCTTTGACTACTAGAGCAAGTTTTAAACTTGAATTTGACTCTTACTTAGTTACACTGCCAGAAGTGGTAACTGATTCTGTTAGCACAGGGCGTGTGTTTGTGTTGAAAGCTCTATTTAAATAGAAAGGTTGTTTAAACTTTTGTTGTCTCTTCAGTTACTTCAGTCATAGCGATAATTTGATTTCTGTCTCTTAGAATTTCATTACTAGTTTACGTTCCCAAAGAAAGTCAAACTCTGTAACACAATGGCCATGAATCAACTGGTAATCATATACTGAAGTTCATTAATAAAATATTAATGGTTCTAAATAATACACAATTACTTAGTACTTCAATTCCCTCATTTAAATTAATTTAGCATTTCCGAAAGTAAATTTTAAAAGCACATTTGATTTTTTAATTAAAAAAAATATTTGCAAAATTACAAAACATCACAAAAAATTTTTTTAATCATAAATCTAACTAGCACTCTTAAAAAAGCAAAGGTTACCTAAATGATTCCATAAATAAAATTCAAAATATTTCAGTTATTATAATACTTGGAATTCAATGATTACATTTTAATGTACGGTATATAATCCCAGAGGATTTTACTGTCCTCTAACTTGTTGAGAATACACAGAACATTAAGCAAGTTGCTTTACATATTCATAAATTTAAGAACAATATTATAAATCAAAAAATAATTGAAAAAAAAATTTAGACATTGCAGCTAACTAGAAAAAAGAATGGTATAAAAATTTACTTTGTCAGTGCAGTTTCTTATTTTATTCAGAGCTTCAAAATATGCTTCATATGAAACATCATAGGTAGAATCTTCCACAGGTAATAACTTATCAATTTCGCTTTTTAGCAGACTAACAGCATCATTTATAATGCTGTCATTGCTGGATGTGGAAACTAGGTCTCTTATATTATTGATCAACTGCAAGTTGCAGAGAACACTATCAATCTAAAAAAAAGACAGAATTAGTTTGGTTTACATACTACAACTAAAACAGAGTTCCTTCTTAGAATTTGAAAACGTAAGTTTTCTTCTTAAGTAATAAAATCACAACATAAAAATAAAACAACCATTTTGAAACAAGTTCCACATTAAATAATGAAGAACCTGTATGTACAATCAAACTTGGCTTAATGAGCACCTCCCATAATAAGTGATTCACAAAATGAGAAAACTCAAAAAAAAAAAAAAAAAAAAAAAAAATGTAACTCTCTTAACAAGCAGCTCTCACAGAACGAGTAATGGGAGACATGGTGATGTCACATGCAAGATACTGTTTGCATCTAGGCTAGAAGTTTTTGTCTAACAGCACTTTCAAACATGACTTCGAGGGGTTTGAGCAAGTGCCTGGGGAGCCTGTAATTAAAAAAGAAATATATATCTCTTTCCAAGATTATGAGTTAGAGGTGGATATAAAAAAGGCACTGATGAGCAAATGGAAGAGTATGCCCAGGAGCTGATCACTGAAGACTTTATGAAGCTGCATTCTATGTCACAGTAAGAAGTTATAAAGCAGATTTCATAAGAGGAGGAGAGAGTAAAAGCCTCAGCAAAGCAGCATCCTTCCAATGACATAAGGGAGATGCTGAAAATGTGGGAAACTGTTGCATCCTACATTAAGAAGCATCACATTAATGAGGCAAAAGCTATGTGCTGTAAACTTATTTAGCAATAATGCCTGATCATTTTAGCCAAATTTTCAAGTGTATGCAAAAACATACATCTTTAGACAACTTTCTTGTAAAAAAAGGAGGTATTATAACGCACTCGGAATATGTCATCTGCGAGGAGCATAAAAGTCCATGTTTGAGAGCAAGTCCACTTATTTCAGTGTGATAGTGACATCAGAAATCCGAGATAGGCAATTCGTAACAATGACCTCCAGGCATCATTTGCTTGCAGAACTACAATGGAGAGCCATTGGGAGACTAGAGGCATCTCTCTGGGTGGATGCACAGTCCTCCATGTCTTTCTAAGGGGAACCGTGAATGTTCAGGTTTATAGAGATGACATCCTTGATGCTTATGTGGGCCCATATGCCGGGGCAATAAGTGATGCTTTCCTATTATGGGACAACAACACAAGACCCCACAGGGCTTGCATTGTAGACGATTATCTTCAACAGGAAACAATTATGTGCATGGAGTGGCCAGCTTCATCTCCGGACTTGAAGGCCTATCGAGCACGTTTGGGATGCTTTAGGGAGATGTCTAGCTGCTCTCAATCTGCCCCCTCGGACCCTTGCCGTGCTTGCAAATGCTTTGCAAGAGCAATGGCTACCACTTCCTATGGAACTGATAGACCACATAATTGAAAGCATCACACATCATTGTATGTGCTGTAATGCTTCTAGAGGTGATCATATTTCATATTGAAGATATTTTCCTATAGCAAACTGACACCTTCGATTTGTTCATTTTGTACATGTGTTAGTTTCTAGACTACCTTAATTTTCCGGTAATTTCTTTTTATGCTATTTGATACCTTACTATGTGTTGTAAATTGTGGGAAAGTTTCCTAAAATTCTACATGTAACTTTTTCAATAATCGTGATTTTTTAGATTTTTCAGTGTACATACATATATATATATATTTTTGGTGCGGCCAATTGCAACAAGAAAGGGAGTTGCACAATTCCATGTCATAGTATGCAAAATTTCAACACTCGAGGCTACTTCTTTTTGAATTATAAGAGACACATATATATGTACATATAGACAGACAGACATCATGAAAAAATGTCTTCTGAATCTGTTTTAAACAAACCATTTGAAAAAAATAGTCAATATACACACGTCATTGAAAGAAATTATTTAATTGGATTCAAGAGAGATCAATATTGATATTTTCACTGAAATACGAAACCCAAAATTTTTTACAATTAAATACTTCATTGTTAAAAATTACGGTTAAAATGTTTGTGAAACTCATAAAAATCTACTTTTTGATTATAAGTTATAAAACAAAGCTATGTTTATCAAAAAAAAAGAATGTATTTTTTTTTAGAAAATTTGATAATTTCTAGTAGCATTTACATTCAATTAGAGCAAATTTTAAAGCATGCTAAGCTTGTTGTTGCCATCAGGACATGCATCAGAAATAGCACAGGTTTCCAAAGGGCAGCAAAATGCATAGCACCAATCCTGCCTGCCCCTACAGTCACCCAAGGATCTGGGCCAAAAGTGTGTACCAGGCGAACATTAATATAGTATCAAACAATACACTTTTACTTTCCGCTGTGTGATTCCCTAGCCAACAGGCGTTTTAAAGGAATTGTAGCTCCCTAGCCAAAAGGGGTTTAAAAGGTTATGCAGAAACCTCAGTTACTCTGGAAAATGCATTTGCCACATACATGCCATTCTCCGTTCCTAGACTTTGCAAGGAGGTGATTTTTTTTATTGTTTTATTTTACTTATTTAATTTTTTGGTTGGTGACTTGGAGGTTCAGAAATTAGATTATTCCGGATTAGATTAGTTAATTCCGAAATTAGATTATTCCTGAATTTTGAACTCCATATTTACTAAATATTAACATTACTCATGACATGGATTTTTCTTAATTAACTAATTATTCGGAAATAATAAGTTTTCCAAACTACTGATTTAAATAGGAATGCTACCGTTTATAAATCAAAGTAAATTATTACAAAATATTCCCTGGATATTTTCCAGTGTTTTATTTCACTTGTTTTATTTTCATAAAATCAAATGCTTTTTGTCTCTGCAGCTCTAAAACCAAGTACATCTGAGAATTGAATATGGTATATTACATTTTTCACTAAAAAAAGACTTGAAATTCACATATTTTGTGCAACAATTTAACCTCTTCTCTAAGCATCTGCCTTATATCGTATAGTAGCCCAAAGCAGTATAGTAGCTATAGCCCAAAAATAAGACTATCAACTTCTTTAAACTTATAGAAAATTTATTATTTCCAGATAATGATAAATATCTTTACAGTAAACTTGTCTTAAACAACTCGAGCTTTCTGGAAGTTATGTATTTTTACCTATACAATAACATATATTTTGCAAAAAAATAGGATGGTCAGGTTTCATAATTTGAAATCGTGAATTTTAATACCTTTTATCATATTTAAAAAAAATATTTTAATTAATCTGGACTTTCATTAGTCTGAAGAACAGCAATGATCCCCAATGAGTCTGAATTAATGAAGTAGTTCTGTGTACACAAGTCTAGCTGAGCTTGCTAACTTGGACCTCTTTCTCAAAGCAAACACAGAAATGAAAATCAAAGACAGAAGATTTTTGAAAACTGAAAGTATAAAGAAAAACATTATTTTTCATGAAGAACAAGCATCTAAGTGAAAAATACAGCTCAAGTTCAATCTCCATCGGAAATAATTATTATTCAAATGGCTTGGAAGTGGAAATGAGGCAAAACGCACAGGGAAAAAAAAATCCCTTCCACTTCAGCTTTAAGCACAGTTGTAAGGGCCTGCGTTCTTTACCAGAAATCAGAAAATGCTCCTGAAAACTGTGATAAAAACACATATGAGAGAAAGGATATACTGAGATGCCATGGAAAATATTTTATTTGCCTTTGGTAAGATCATGTAGTAAAATCATTCAGGAATAAAAGTAACTACTTAGTGCACAGGAGTAGATACTGGCTGGCGCATACATTCAATAAATGCTTTTCAAATAGCAAACAAAAACAAATTCCTGATCAATTTGCTATACTGTTCTGTAATTTTTCAGTAAATGATAGCATCAGCCAAGTTAGTATTGCATTACTAACTTATTTAACATAATCGGCAGAAAATAAAACATTTACAGCACTTGATAGCTACTATGCAAATATATATCAAATAACCAAAAAACTTGAAAATTATGAATGAATGAATGTATTACTTGAATGAAAACTTTCATAACCTTATTATTAAAATGTAAAATAAGGAAACAAATATCCAAAGGGAAGGGAATATGAGACTTCTTTAGTAAAAAACCTTTTCATCAGCATTTGATTATTTGATAAATTTCAATATTAAAATATACTGATAATAAATTAAATATTAATATATACTGATAATAAAACACAAGTCATAACTAACCGTGGTTATATCAGCTGTGGTTTGTTTGTAAGTTTCACTAACATTCTGATTCTTTGCAGCAGAAGATCCTGATAATTCTCCCAGATCACTGCCTCTTTTAATTATTATCTTTGGCTGAATATCAGGTTTACTTTTTATTTCACCATTTGTGCCATTAGAAATGAAATCTGAAATTTTATGAGATGATAGTTTAGGTGCATTCGTAGATGAACATGTATCAGATTTTGCACTTGGTTCATTGCCATTTATATCAGAAGAAATACAATTTTTATGATTTTTAATGTCACCATTTTTTAAAACCTCAATTTGGTGAGAATTCTGCAAAGACAGGTTTGCATTTGAACTGACACTATCCATTGAAGTTTTGGAATTCTTTGATTTGAAAACTTTTGATTTTATTGATTTAATCATATGCACTGGAGATTTTGCTGATGAAGATCTGAAATTTAAAAATAAAACTTTAAATAACGTAATATTTATAAATACAATATTATAATACTTTAAATATAACCAAATTTAAAACATTATCACTATAAAAAAATGGATTAAAAATTATCACTTACAAAAAATAATTAAAGGGACTTCTTTGTTAAAGCGGCCCTCCAGATTGAATCGCCAATCAACTTAAGATTTTCTCAGCAAAATCTGACTGTATACTCTTATACCTCACCACATGATCGTATATTAGCACCAGCTACTTGTTCTTATAACTTGCCACATAATCTTAATTAAAACCCTGCTGCTCTCACAGTGTATTCTTATATTATTTATTTTTTATGAGGTTTTTCGAATTCTCATTGTTTACTCAAAATGTAAAAATGGTCACAACATGAAACTTTATGTTAACAATGAAACCATTTGGAGCTGCAGCGTTAAAAATTGCCAAAAGAAGCAGGGCCTCCATGTTCATTCATCACTGTTGTTAGTATGCATTCTTGTGCAGAGGAGTTGGAAGTCCATAAAATGGTGTAGCAAACAGCACAGTATGGGGTGAAAGTGCTGCAGTTTTAATGAATTGTTGAAAGCAAATTCTGAATTTTGGCCTTGTAATAAGGATTATTGAAAATACTCTTAGGGAACAACATGTGAGTATCATTGCTATTATTATAGACTGTGTCACTTATTTTTACATTCATGTTTAGCAAGCTTGGCGAAATTATAGCTGAGATCTTGGCGCAAATCTAATATCGCCAAATATGGTGGGAGGTTGCAATAACAAAGAAGTGCCAAATTAAAACATTAATATAAAAAAATCTAAACCATATAAAAAGAAATTCAATGTCATTAATATTTATAAACAGAAAATCGCTACACAATATAATTTGTTATTCTTAAAAATCAAAGCATAAATACATCTGAAATGATTATTTGAGGAATTAAAGCAACAAGAACCAGTGTAATGTTCATAAATTTGCAGGAACTAGTTTTGGAGGTTTAAATATAGAACCTTCTTCAGCTACAAAAATCCAAATGACAAAAGAGAAGCCAGTGCTCAAGCAATAAGAATGAGAGGAAAGAAGCAGAGCTAAAGGCACCATCTATTGGTAAAAAATGAAAACAACTGTAGTAACCGGCAGCAGGTTGCACTGATGACTCCATGTAATGATTATTACATTTGTTGAGGTTGTGTATTACTTACTGAATTTTTTAATGCAAAACATATTTATTACATACTATGAAAAGCTCTATTACATATATATAACAATATGGAAATCATGGAACAATTAATTTAGGTAAGATTACTGTCTTCTTTATGTGAGGATCTTGCTAACAGCATGTCTCTCTCTACTTAAGAGTTCCAGAGCATTTTGGCGCGTTGTTCAGCTGGAATCTGCAACTGAATTAGACATGCCTCTTTAATTTCTCAGTTGCATTTTACATCATCTGATTTAGAATGGTATCAGAGGAAAAACAAGATTATTGGTTCGTCAGCCCTACTGAAATTGAAAGGCTCTGGCGACAGACACAGTGCAGAACACTAAAATCTCTTGACATTGGTTATGAAATTATGTCTCTTGTACTGTCAACTGGAACAAATTATTGCATCTGCGATGTCAGACCATGTCATCTGACACATCGTAAGAGCTTGAAAACAGTGACTTGCAGGGACTGCACACACAATTTGTTCATCTCTGTGTGGTCCACTGCACAACTATGAAATAATTTCCTTAGAAGTTGATGATAAGAACTAATTGGAATTGGGATCATTAACTAGAACTGAAATATTTTTATGAATGTGAAACTTCTCTAGAAAATCTAAAGTGCCAACGGAAGATGTTTTATGAATGAATAAGTTTCCTAACATATACCTCATTTTAGCATGAAATTTTAAGGCAATTTCATCTTAGTATGAATTTTTTGTTTGACTAATGTAAATTAAACTACACTGGAAAGGAATCCTATATATGCACCAGGAATTCATATTCGGAATTGTGTTTAACTATGGAACTGCGAATGTTACTGATAGAAGGGAAAATGATTAAAAATTGAATGTCAGTAAAATATGTGCAATTTTATAGCTAAGCAACAGAAAAGAAAGAGATAACAGAATTCTTAGGATCTCCTGGGACATTTTACATAAATTCAGCTTTTATGTAGTTTCCTCTTAAATTAATTAATTGGAAAATTAAATTACTGCAATAAAGCACATACAAATAATATTGAAAGTTAATTATTTTCACCAAGGCTAACTGAAGAATAGATAAATAATTATAAGACTGAAAACGTGTCATATTTTGCTCTTTTTCTTCTGATAAATAAACTATTTCCTACTTCTGCAAATGCTCCGATATTGTGACGCAACTGAAAAGTAGTAATGAGCTACACTATATATATATTAAAAATTCTTCAAATATTTAATATGGCATTTTCTTTTCCTTTTCTGATTTATTATATATATACACAATGCAGACTACAACTGTAATTTACACATTCAAAATGTAAAACAAATGAATTTTACTACATTCAAAGAACAAGCTAAAAATAATTTCTCTTAAAAAAATAATAACCTAGATAATTGAATTAAAAACTCAGTAATATTGTAATATCAGAATCTAATAGAATGCAGTAATGTTGCTTTTTTTTTTAACCCAGAAGGGCTATTTATTAATCTCGTTTCGGCATTCTGCATTGGTTCACTATAAATGTCGGTTCACTTTTCAAATTGTTGCCACCAAACATTATCACCCCGTATTGTGCTTAAAAGAAATTAAATATTGAAGAATCTGCATAAATGTATATAAGTTTCTCGCACTGTGATAAAACAACAGCTCCTAGAGCCATCAAATTTCGAATAACGTACGTTTCCACCTGAATATGGGCATATGGAAGCCTAAATTCGAAATCTGGATTTGTTTTATTATCTGTTTCATATTTTGTAAAACTTTAACGAACTTTCTTTTTACAAACTCAGTAATTTCAAAGTGAGCAATGGCAACACTGTACGGGGGGTGGGGGATATTTTTATCTCCAGTTTGCCCGACTGTGTATCGGAAATTCTAAAGATATGCTCATTTTTAAATTATTTTGCGATATTGCTGTTGAAATGAATTTTATGTGCCCCTTTGGACAGAATGTAAAATCGAAAAAGCTTTTTCTTTTCCTCCCCCCTTTCTTTCTTTCCGGGTTTTGTTATTTTAATCTCCAAGCATCAGTGAGTACAACTATATCTCAATACATCAAAGCTTACATTATTCATCATATCGAGTAGGAATATTTATATTTTGGAAAAATGATTGCCTGATTGCCTAGCATTTGTTAATCTGTAATGACAAAATTTTTAATGCTATAAGAACAAACGCAAAATAATTTTTGCTGCAGTTATGTTACATAAACAGTAATCACCTTTGACTGCTTTTATATTTAGCAAAGCCTTTCTTCACACTTTCTGAAATAACATCAATTCCATTACATATACACTTGTAAACTTGGTATTCAAGACTAGAAGGAGAGACATAGGCACACAAAGACATCCGTTGGTTTACCAAATGTTCAAGGTAAGAAACCTAATAATAGGAAAATATAAAATTTATAAACTACAAGTGTTAAAATGGGATATACTTAAAAAATGTTTTTCATTCAATATGAATAAAAACATAAGTTATAACAAGTTTTTATTCATATGCTAAGCAAAATGGAATTTTTTTAATGGTTGAGTCTTACAACAGTTTCCTTTTAACTTTTCCTAACAGATGTTATCTGTAACAGATGATTATAATTATATAACTGAAAATCTATAATTCATTTTAAAACTCTGCACGTGCCATATTTAGAAGTAGGCTTTAAGTACAAGTTTATATGAATCAATTTTTCCCCCTTTTAATAAAATTTATCTACTAAAAATATACAAAATTATTCAAAAGATGCTTTTTTCAAAAAGCTTGACTGCACATACTAACGGTGAATCTATATTTAATGCTGTCAAAGATTATTTTAAAGGGAAAAAATTCCTCATGTGAAGATTATGTCTGTTGCCATCAATGGAGCTCCAGCAATGATGGGTTGTCATCATGGGTTCATTGACCTTTTGAAGAAAGAGGTAAAGTGTATTTTAGCTGTTCACTGCATGATTAATAGAATTTCGATGCAAAAAAAGCTCAGTGAACATTGGTATCAGTCATTATAATATGCCTTCTCTACTGTGAACAAAATTTGTGGTAATGCTCTCAACAATCGGTGATTTGAGCAGCTGTGTAAGGACAACGACAAAGAATTCAAGCGTTTGCTTCTACACACCAAGGTTCACAGGTTCTTCAAAGGCTCCTGCTTTAATATGTTCCAGAATCTTTCATTCTGTACTTGAGTTCCTTGAACGGAAAGATGTAGCTCTGAAAGACAGATTGCTAAAATTTAAGATTGATGTTGCTTACATGACCGATTTATTCGCAAAATTCAGTGGAATTAATTTGCAGCCTTAAGGCAAAGAGCTCAATTTAATCACAACAAAACAGCTATTTTTGCTCTCCTAAAAGAACTCATTTTGTAAAAACAAAATTTTGTTTGCAACGAGTTCACACAGTTTTCTATTTTGTCAGATCTGCATAACAGCAGTGAAATCCCCTTCAATGAAACACAAGTTTACTGTAAACACCTTTAATCTTTGCACAAGGACATTGCTGAGCATTTTGAGGATATTTTATCACTGGAAATCTCTCAATGGGTCATGAATGCCTTTTATGAATATTGAGACAGCAGAGGTTCAGATTCAGGAGGAATTATTTGAACTTTTAACTAATGAAACTTTGAAAGCTAGCCACCAGAATGGTGATCATCTCGAAGAATTATGGATTTAAAATAACATCAGATGCCTCTAACCAGGATTGTGGAATATTGTCAAAAAATTTTTAACTGCCTTATCTTTCTCGTATCTTGTCGAGTGAGGATGCAGTGCTGTGATTGATCTAATTACAAAAAAAGAGACATCGACTCCAAATCGTAGAAAAAGGGAACTTAAGCCTTAGCTTTCTAAAAATATTGAATGGAACGATAAAAAAACTGGCTCTGAACCGTTAAGCACAAACATCCCATTGATCATAATTATTTCATTGATATTACTTTTTTAGCGCATTTTTTGGCTGTCTTTTAATTACTTAATTAAGAATAAAGAATTTTTAAACATTAAAGCATTTGAGATTTTTTCAAGGTGTATTAGTCATTTCAAAACTGTCGAGTTAAATTAAACAAATTTAGTGTGAAAGTCTACTGAAACAAATTGGGTGTGTATACCGCATGACTTCCTTATACAGAATATTAAATTATATGCATTTTTTCCTGCATTTCACTTAAACTTATTTCTTTGAATTTCATTAGAGACATATTTCTCATTCAATTAATTCACTCATTTTGTGGCAAGGAGAAGATACATAAAAACTCTAAATATTTTCAATAAAAATTGAAACATATAGAAAAAAAATAAAACACCAAATGCAGTTAAAACAACTAAAAAACAATTTTTACAATTAAAATTTCAGTTTCTATGCAAAAACAAACAATTCAGCCAGCAGGCAAGAAAGAAGATTTTTCGGTGCACAAAACTAAGTTTCCTTTTGGTCCCACTTCTGGCAAACATACACTGAAGGTGCAGAAAAACTTAATTTTTACTCACTATTGTGCTAAGTTTCAAATGTAAAAAAATATGGGTGCTATGGTTAAAAAAAAAGATTAGCCACACTTAAACAACTATTAAATTCTTGGTAATTCTATAACTACTGCATGCAGATTAACTAAAGGCATAAAAACCTTACCCAGAAGATAAGAACAACACAATTCAATCATTTTTAAAGCAAAAAATACACAGTTTACCAACATATAAGAATAAATAAATAAATAAATAAATAAATAAATAAAACCTGAGCTTACTGAGCCAAGTAACAGAGTGGGTATATACCAAAAGTATATATATCATACCTGCCAACCTCTAAAGATAAAAATTCAGAAGATTTCTCCCCCAAATTCAGAAGATTTCTCCAAAATTCAGAAGAACACGAAGAATTAATATCATGCTTTGATATTAAAAAAAAGAACAATTTATACAAATAGAAAAAAGAAAATTGCACTTACATTAGTAAATCTCAATTAAGTAGTAACTAAAAAATTTATTAGGAAAGATAAAACAAAAACTTAATGTTACACAAAAAAATTATTGCAATGAATTTAGAGTGCATTTTTTGGCTTTAGCCAAAAATTCTTTGGAAAATTTCCTGTCATAACAATTAGTTTCCTCATAACATTTAGCAATTAAAATGTTTTCTAGAGTTTTGGGTGAAATTGAAGAACGAAACATAGTTTTGTTGGCGAAAAATTCTAAAATTTCGACAAAAATCACTAAAAACACTTGAAAAAAGAAAAAAATCGGAAAAAATAGATTACGATCGTAAAATCGTAAAGACAAACGCATTTTCGTAAAAATTACGAAAAATTCGTAAAAGTTGGCAGGTATGATATATACATATAGGAAAGATTGAATTAATTAATTGAAATTGAAATAACTAAATTTTCTTATACATATATACATTTACATACTTTTGGTGTGGCCAATTGCCACCAAAAAGGGATGTGCACAATTACATGCTATAGCAGTCCTATATACAAAATTTCAACGTTCTGGAACTACTCGTTTTTGAGTTATGCGAGATACATACATATTGTATGTACATACAGACGGCACAAAAAAAAATCTCTTCTGAATCCACTTTAAATCATTTTTGTAATTCGTTTGGAGAAAAAGAACCTTTATTCTGTCCTTATGTACAGATGCCACACAAAAACATTGTTAAATTGCATTTCATAGCGGTCAAAATAGATATTTTCATTGAAACATGGTACCCAGGAATTTTTCATAATTACAGTACTTCCTTTATTTTGTATAAGGAAGTAAAAATTACTTGAAATTTTTCCCTTTCATAATTCAGGAACCCCCTTTCCCCATACCCTATATTACAGGATTTTCACAAAGGCGGGTATTGAAAATTGTTTTCAATTCTCAGAGGGGCAGCAGGTTTAAAAACTTGAGAATCTGCATTTATTTCCAATACATTTTTTCCTACCTTTCTTGGGGTTTGGGGAAATTTTTTTGCTTTGATTTTTTAATATACTTTTTCACTCCCCGAGTTCTTTATTTCTCGTTTAGTTTCATGAATTCAAAATGTAAAGAGGATTGAAAAAGTTGTTAACCGAGAAGGTATGGACTGTATATGTAATGAAGTCGGGGGGATTTTTTTTTTAAAGTCTAATATTGTGTATCAATCGTGTTGATCGCAGTCAGTCATTTTTGTAATAGCAAAAGAATGAATATTTTTGAAAAATTTTTAAAACCCATATATTCTACACTTTCAATATAACTATAAAGAATAACAACTATAAAGAATATTTTTCACAGTAACTAAATTACTGTCATTTTCACTACATAAAATCAAACCCAAGCAATGCCATCTTTTGTTCACTGGAGGCCCTAACTAGAAGCTTTTGGCAACTAAAATACTTGGACACGATTATTTAACCAGTCACTTGCACAAACTGGATTATACGAAAAACATAATAATTTGAATGCCATAAATTAATTACGGCAAAAAGGCAATTTGCCTAAGAGATGGATGCCTTGAAGAACTTTCTAAATTGGTTCATGCAACCAATGCATTCACTGGAACATTTGCGTAAGTAATCTTTTAAAAACTGAAATACAAATCCTTAACTTCAGTTTTATATTAATTTTGAGCATGAGCACATACATATATTTGTGGATGTATATTTTGTGCATAGATAGATAATTTGAGTGAAATTATATGCAAAATTGTTTATTTTTCTGTATAATGTAAGATAATTTAATTTAGAGAGACGAATAAGAATACAGGGCACGTCTATTTAACATTGACCAAATGGCTGTCTTGCTAATTTGACAAGATATCACCAAGCTGGCAATGGTTTTGGTACCTGATTTTTGTCACCAAATTTGGTAATAAATTGCCAAAAGTGCCAAATTTGGTGACTTTTTCGTCCAGTCCCTGTATTACCGTAATAGTATTGTAATTAATTAACTGTAATTGATTTTATATGTAAGTGTAACTGTATCCGGCCTTCATATGCCTTAAATAATTTCGAGAAACAGAAAATACAAGAAATCTCTCGGTGGCTGGGAGAAAACTATGTAAGATCGACAAGAGCATCAGTTCCCATTTGTAGTGCGAGTTTAGAATACTGAGATATCTCTGGGTTATCTTCACACTTTAAATGAGCTTTGCACTGCATTGTGTTTAACTTTCTTAATATTTTGAAGTGTAATTACTGATTGTACCCTGTGATAATGTGAAAAATTGTACAACTATTTTTGTGAAAAGTTCCAGAAAACTGAACTGTTTCTTCTGATAAAATAAATTCTGTCAATCTATCATCAGACCTGTGTGTATTCAATCTATTACGAACCTGTACGCATGCAACAATACACATGCCACATTTTACTCAGGTTTTTTAACATCCAAAAAACCAGAGAGGAATATGCAACTAATTTAATGTCCAAAGGAGAAGGTAACATTAAGAATATAAGAAATGAAATGCGTTAATGGATAAATACCAGTAATTATCATAATATTATTTATTTAAAAGAAACCTACATTTCAATAAGAATACATATTAATATTACAGTATCTAAAAAAGTATTCACTCTCTCGCATACTCTTATATATTCTACATTTTATATATTTACACTATAAAAAATATTTTTCACAGTAACTAAATTACTGTCATTTTCACTACATAAAATCAAACCCAGGCAATGCCATCTTTTGTTCACTGGAGGAGATTTCTTTTTTCCATACAGCTTGAGGAAAGGGAAAATTACATGAATACTTAAAAAATTTATATATTTCTGAATTTTTTTAATTAATATTATTGTGTATACTTGTTATATATTTAATTGATATTATTGTGCTAAAAAGATAGGAATGGGAATATGTAAGCAAATATGGGATTATGGGATAATAAATATAGCTCAGAAGAATCACATTCTGAATTTGAATTATTTTCAAATACTAATAAATAATACTGATAGTTCAGAAGAACTAAATTGTGATACTGTTTCAGAAGAAAGTGATCCTAATGAAAAAATACAATATTTCTCAAAAATGATGGGGTGACATTCCTGTTAATTCAATTTCATTCATTCAATTTTGGAATAAATAAGATCTAAATTATGTGGAGTTCTCACACTAAAATATGAGAATTGATTTAGAGAAGATTTTCCAACAGAATGGTGTTAATGTACATGCATTAAAAATATTCTTGCTGAGAAGTTTAGCTATCTTAGGAAGTTATCAGAGCAGAAACAAGCTCAAAGAATATACATTACATACTAAACCTCCTAGTATTACAAAAAGTCTTAACTTCCTGACTTTGCGGCATTTAAGTTTGCTTCTTTAATTTACATTTTTTTTCTACTTTGCTTCATTTCACCATAAGGTTAGCTTATTTCAGAATTTTTGTAGATTGGAGTGGCAAGCATTTTACTATTATGCTCTATTAATGCTTTTTAATTTATTAAAAGTTAATTTATGTTTTCCTGCATCCAGAAAGTTACTTACCTTTCTGGTTTCTCAACAGTTTTTAATATAATTACTATTTTAGCTTACCTCCCTCCTTTTTATCCCCAGGGGAGAGGGGGAATCAGAATTGCTTCAGTTATACTTCTCTTAGCCAACAATTAAAAGATCAGCAAGCCATTTCGATGTAGACACTGACTTTTCACTTAACCTTTCATATAACAGATTAGAAACAGAAACATTAGCAAGAGTATTAACACGAGATGAAGATGAGGAATTGTTAGTTAGAAGGTGATAGTTCATTTCATGTAAAGAGGTTTGGTAAACTGCCCAGCTTTTCAATAAATTATGCCTAAAATCTTTATCAAAAGACCCTCAGACAGATTTTCTAATCAATATTCTGATCCAATTTCTGGGCATTAATGTTCCAAAGCCCATGTAGGTTACTTGTCCCTAAAATGAGCACGATACAAAAAATTTAGATCACAGTATATAATGAAGATTATGTGTATATGCAATTTCTCAAATCCAGAATTCTGACTATATACAGATCACAATCACTGCTGATTATTATCATCATCATAGTGTACTGACTTTAACAGCACTATATTTATTTTTAATTTGAAATCAAAGTATAATAAATTTTCTTTTAGCGACTTCAGCTATTTTTTTCATTTTCATTTTAAATCATTCATAAACATTGCTAAAGTAAATAACATATAGTACTTACTTTGGAAAAAGAACTGCTACTTTTATCACATTCCAGATTGCAAAAAACACATTTGGTACAAAATGCTGGCACATTCTGTAGTGAATCAGGTAATTCAACCAAGTTTAGATATCTAACCTCCTCAGTATTACCATAATCAATATAACAGATTGTACACTGTTAAAAACAGAAAAATTAGAAAGTAATACAAACAGTTTCTCTATGATATTTTCTGTTTACATGTTAAAAATTAATTACAGGAAAAATTACCTATTAAAATACAAAGTTCATATTACTCTGGATAAAAGGAACACTTATATTCATTTTTGACAGAGTTATAAAATGAAACAAAAATTTAAAAAGCCAAAACAAACAAAAACTAATAAAAACCAAACAAAAAACAAAAATTAATAAATAACCACTTACAAGAGTCAGCAAATATTATTGATCAAATACAAAATCAAATTCTTATATAAATATATATCCAAAATGTTGATCAAGCTAATATTAATTGCTAAGGCAGTGTGTTACTGTGGCTAATTAAATTGCAAGTTTAATTTGAAATTTCAAATGAAATAAATGAAATTATTTTAAATTCACTTTTTGAAATAAATTACCACATAATCTCCTCTACTCTCTAATACACTTACTACTCTGTACAAAACAATAAATAAATTTAAAAACATCACAACACATAATTTAGCAACGGATGACAGAAAATTATAAAACGGCAAAAGCAACAATTACTGAATTGCTCCTAATCATATGTCACTTTAATGCATTTTCCAAATTGTATTAATATACTACTCACTAGTCCAACAAAATACTTTCATGCTAATCAAAGGCAAAAAGATCATTATTAACTTTTCTGCTGTTTCAGCCTTAACTTTTGTTTTTTCATTTTTATAGTTCTCACTGCCAAATTGTTAATCATCTACTCACTGCCAAATTGTTAATCATCTATCATTTAAATATCCCTTTCAGTGTTATTTTAAATTTTTTATTACAGAAATAGAAATTTTGGTATTCTCTATTAAAATGGGCCTCAAGATGAATCGCCAATCAATTGAGATATCTCACCAAAATCTGGATGCGTGTTCTTATACATCACCACTTGATTATATATTAGAACCAGATACATGTTCTTATATCTCACCACATAATCCTATATTAGCACCCTGCTGCATTTTTTCTTTCACAACATGTCTTGTATTATTCATTTTTGATGAGTTTTCACATTGTTTATTTAAAAACATTAGTCATCATTTTTTTTGGGGGGGTGTCTTAATATGACGTTAACAACAATTTACCTCGTAATGAGGTGGATGCTATTCAAGAAAAAAAGGTTTTTTTACGTGACAATGGCCACAACATAAAACTTTATGTTAACAACAAAACCAATTGGAGGTGCAGTGTTAAAAATTGACAAAAGAGAATGGTCTCCATGTTATGAATTGATTCAGCAGCTCCAGAAAACTGTTATTAGGTTATTATTAGATTATTCTAGAACTGCTATTAGATTATTCTGAAACTGTTATTGTTCATCACTGTTACTAGATTTATGTATTCTTGGACAAAGTAGTTGACATCCATGAAATGGTGTAACAAACAGCTTAATATGTGTGAAAGTGCTGCAGTTGACCGGAACAATTATTCTAATGAAATGACATGTGAGTATTATTGATATTATTACATACATTGTTCCTTATTTTAACATTAGCACTTCCTGAGCTTGACAAAATTATAGCTAAGATCTTGGTGCAAATCTAAAATCACCAAATATGACTGAAGGCTGCTAAAACAATGTAGTAACGAAATTTTTTTAGTTATCAGAGACAGCATGATTATTATTAAAATGTGTGCAATATGATAAGCAGTTTCATTAATATTTACTAATATCAGTGTTACAGTAATTTATATTCCTTGAATGTCTTTATGGGGGGAGAAAGGAACTAATCATAGTTATCGGCAGGGAAAAAGCTCTCTTAGGATTTTAATCATGAAATCTTTGAAAACTCATTTGATACAGAATTTAAATGAATAACTTACCACATAATGCTAACATATTTTTTAAATTCTATGAAATACTTAAAAATTTAAAAGAAATTCTGAAATTAGATCCTCAAGATAAAACAGTCCTAACACATATCCAAAAATTTTATTATACACATGAAACATAAATTTTTTTTACAATATGAATTTTAGGATTTTTTTAACTTCATTCTAAAGTTTAAAGCATCAAATTTAATATTTTAAAATCTGAATAAGCTTTGGCAATCTCTGTCCAGTATTTTCATAAGGAAATGTACATTATCCTGCAAAATACTTCCTTGCAAAACCTATTCCTTCAATACAATTCTGACTATATTGTTCTTTTCACTTGATAGATAGACTTTCATCAATTGAAGACTTTTTTCAGAACTTTCATCAATTGAAGACTTTTTTCAGAACCACAAATTTTAACTTTCAAAATTTTAATCAAAAACAAACAACAAATTCCTCTCATATTATTACACTAATCAATCACAGTATTTTCACCTAAGCTGTCTCTTGCCCACCATCTGATGGAAATCAGTTCAAACAGCTTAAGTGTAAATTTCTGGAATTATGAAACCAATTATCAGCAGAGACCTTTTTCACCTTCAGCTTCCCAATAAATCATTTCACTTGGTGGACTTTTTTTGGACTTTTGCTCAATCTGCAAAAATCTGTGCTTTCGGAAAAACAACACTGCTTCCTTCTCAGTTGACGGTAAATTAAAAAAAGGTAACATTTTATACAGAAAAAATAATAAAGGATACAAAAGAATGACTGACATCACGAAGAAACTACTGCTTATTTTCAATTGATAAAAAGTAATTAATGGTCAGTTTTTTAGAGAAAATAATTAATGAAAGAATAATATCATTCAGTGTAAAATGAGCATGAAAATTACGTTATGCAGGTTTTAAATACTGCAAAAATTACTTATTTTCTAATTGATAAGCTTAGAATGGTAAATATTTAAAAAAAAAATACTGAATTAATGCTATCATTTAGGCAACATTGTTCCCAAAAGAATCTAAAATCAAATCCTCTCTCTGCATATTAAAAATCTGGCAACAAAATCTGCCAATTCTGGCATTTCCGTGCTGCTTAAGATTTCTTTTGTAGTAAGCTTCAAAATATGAGATTTCAATCAATAAAACATAAATTCATCAATTCTGGCACTTTAATTTACTATAATTTCAGTTCTATGATAACAATAAGCAATTATTTGTTGCTTTTATTATATTGTAAGTTATTAAAAAATCAGTTAAAATGGACATAAATCAAACTAATCAACTTTTAGATTAAATTTGCCGTTTAATAGCTTTTTCTCTCCTCACAGCATTTGTATAAAATGCAATATCTTAATGAAAATGAACAAATTTAATGTAAATTCATTCTTCTTTGAAGCTCATTAACTTTCCTTCTTGATGTTCAGAGCTTTTCAATAGCAAATGGAAAATTTCCTTTAAATTCATGTTCACACTTGTTTCTTTCTTACTTAAATCTATAATTTTACCTAGACCAAATATAGCAAATATTCTTTCATAAATTCACAACTGCATCACTAGGTTTTTAGCATTGATTCTTAATGTTTATTAATAGCTTAAGTTCTTCTTAAGAAATCATCTGCCTCACGGAATTAGTCTTTTTCTCCTTATGGTCATCCTAGCAAATCATATTATTTTAAGTACAGGACAGTAAGTTCACAAAAGCAGTCTTTTTGATTGGAAAGACAAATCACAAATTTTAACCTACAAGCTATAACCACTTTACACTTTTACATGATGAGTAGGTACTTTTTGTAGAAATTCTAAAAACTGTGATGAGACATAAATGCAATTTTACCAAAGACAAAATTTCATAAACCACACACAGACTTGAGCTGTTAAGAACTTCACAAAAAACAGGAATTAAAACCACAAATCTCAAATGACATCTTTCTCAAAAATTTTCTTTTGGTAAAAGGATAAATTTTCTTTCAGTTAAAAAAATCTCAATAGTTTAATCTTATATTTAATTTCTAAATCCTAGCCTTATTTCCTAGAGTCTAGAGATTTAGTTGCAATATAAGACTTTTAATATAATTTGTCAGTTGCTCAGTTTAATTTAAAGATGAATTTTTCTCCTACAACACGATTTTTTTTTAACTTTATAATTCAGATTTTGCTTTGAGCATTCAGAATAATACTTGATTTTATAATTTAAATTCAAGAAGAGACAATTTATTTTATATACTACCAATATTCATATCACTTATTAAAAACAAAATAGTAAGAAATAAATATGGATGAATTTTTATAATCTGAATCTTTTTAAAACTTTCTTAAGTACCTAAATATTGCTTTTCACTTTAATCCCTTAGACTCTAATATACAGTTTAATTAAAATAAATAAATAAATGAAATAAACTGCTAAACATTTATTCATATATGGAGTATAGAGTAGCAAGTATACAGCAAAATGCTAAAAATTTACCTACCATCCCAGCAGAAGTTACATTTTGAACTATACAACGATACCATGATTTATCTTCACTGTATATAGCAGCATATACCTACAACATAATAAAATGCTACTTTAATAACAAAGGGAAGCACGATTTCACTCTTTTCCATTAACACTGATTATGCACACTAATATTTAAAGTAAGGAACTAAGGACATTATGTTTCAAAATATACCGTAGTAACAAAAGTTTAAATAATGCATAAAATAAGACAAGAGACATATTTAACAGAAAATTTCCCAAATATGTATTTAGAGACCATCAAAAAATTTCAAAAATATTTGGCCAGCAATCAATGTTTTTCTCCCCTCATCTCACAGAACTACAGAT
Organism: Stegodyphus mimosarum; assembly: GCA_000611955.2. Classification (NCBI taxonomy): domain Eukaryota; kingdom Metazoa; phylum Arthropoda; class Arachnida; order Araneae; family Eresidae; genus Stegodyphus; species Stegodyphus mimosarum. The sequence goes on from KK121988.1 coordinate 156,257, forward strand.
CTTCCAAGGTGCTATGGGCAGCACTCTTGGTCACAAACAACAGTGGAATGCTGTTTTGCTCTTCAATGCGTCAAGATACAATGTACAGACTTAATCCCAGTGTGTTTTTATTAAAAGACCATGATACACTATGTCATTTGTCCAATATAAAGAACTGCTGTATTAATTCTTTGGAGAATGAAATTACATTTGCATAAAATTTTATTCAAATTAGCTTGGTAACTGTCAAGACTTTATAAATTTTGTGCCTGTTGCCTAACTTTTGAACACCAGGATATTACTGATTTTACTAAGCAATATCAAACTTACACAAAATGGATACATAGATAACAAAGAAAAATTGGTATTTTCTGATTTTTCACAACCCATTTAAAAGTCGTGAACTTGTTGCCAACTTTAGAGAGTATTTGTGAATTCATTGATGAATTTGAAGGGAAACATTTACTTGGGTATCTATCTATACATCTATTTCACTGCTGTATCTAACTGCACAAACCTTCTTAATGAATTAAAAAAATATAATATTTTTTAAGAAAACCTTTGTAATTTCTTTGATGTTGTTGTTCTTCCCACATAAACAGCAATTTATTTTTACTTAAAAAAATTCAAAGCATCGCACACCAGCCATGACTGCCTAAGATCAGTTGAAACTCTAACGAAACATTCCAGCATAATAAAAATAAAAAATCTGGTGTGTACACCACGACTTCCTTGTACGGAATATTAAATTATACGCATTTTCCATTTCATTTAAACTTATTGGATTGAATTAAATCTACATTGGTTATCATAAATTAAGGGAAAATCACAAAAATCACGATTACTAAAATCGTTACATGTAGAATTTTATGAAACTTACCCATAATATGCAACACATAGTAAGGTATCAAATAACATAAAAAGAAATTACCAGACAATTATGTTGGTATAGAAATTAGCACGTGTATAAAATGAACAAATCGAAGCTGTCAGTTTGCTATAGGAAAAGTACCTTCAATATAGAATATGATCGCCTCTAGAAGCATTACAGCACATACAGTGATGTGTGATGCTTTCAATTATACGGTCTATCAGTTCCATAGGAAGTGAGAGCCACTGCTCTTGCAAAGCAGTTGGAAGCACAGCAAGGCTCAGAGAGGGCGGATTGAGAACAGCTAGACGTCTGCCTAAAGCATCCCAAATGTGCTCAATAGGATTCAAGTCCGGGGATCGAGCTGGCCACTCCATGTACATAATTGTTTCCTGTTGAAGATCATCATCTAAGATGCAAGCCCTGTGTGGTCTTGTGTTGTTGTCCTGTAATAGGAAAACATCACCTATTGCCCCTGCATATGGGTGCACATAAGCATAAAGGATGTCATCTGTATAAATCTGAGCATTCACAGTTCCCCTTGGAAAGACATGGTGATCTTTGCGTCCAACCAAAGAGATGCCACCCCAAACACAGACACTGCCTCTTCCGTATGTATTTCTTTCACGGATGTTTGACGGATGATATGGGGTTCCAGGTTCTCTCCATATCAAATAACACCTGCTATCGCTTTCTAGACTAAACCTGGACTAATCCGTAAAGAGAACAGCCCTCCATTGATCAGGCATCCAGTGGACATGTTGTTGTGCCCACTGCAAATGTTCCTCCTATGGCGTGACGGGAGCGGCATGCAAATGGCTAGTCGCCTCACATACAGACCACCTTCGTGAAGCCTTCTACGCACATTTGACGTTGACACCAGCTTTCTGGTGGCAGCAGCAAGGGAGGATCTAAGAATAGTTGGAGAAGCGGTTCTATTCCTGCGTGCACATAATGTCAAATATCGGTCATCGGTGCTTGTCGTAGCAGTTGGCCGTCCTTGGCTGAACTTCTGAGATGCCGAATCTGTGGTTCGAAATTGCCTTTGAAGTCTATGAACCACAGAAGGTCTCCCATTTAGCTATCTAGCCACTTCTGTTTGACTTTGTCCTGCCTCTAGTCTCCCAATATGGCTCTCCATCATTGTTCTGCAGGTAAATGATGCCTGGAGGTCATTGTTATGAATTGGCTATCTCAGATTTCTGATGTCACTATCACAGTGAAATATGTGGGCTTACTCTCAAACATGGACTTTTATGCTTCTCGCAGATGACGTATTCCGAGTGCAGCGCCACTAATTTGCATATTGCAGTTTTACTCAGCTGCTCTTACTTGGCAAGATATTCAAATTTTACACAGTTTGGCTTATTTTTGAGAGAGTTAGTTATTTTTGTGATTTTTCCTTAATTTATGATAACTAGTATACCAGGGTTCGTACACATTTCTGCACATCAAAATTAAGTACTTTTAAGGACCATTAAAGAAAAAAATTAAGGACCTATCAGCAAATTGAAACTGCATAAATTCAATTAAAGCCCTTGCCTGAACTTCACTTTCGTTATACCAACCTAATAAAAAATAGATCCATAAGTAGGATGCACTATTATTAAGCATAATTATAAAATAAATTCAAGAATAAAATCATTTTTGTAAAATTTATCAAATAAGTATTAAACATTTTACGCTTATAATAGTTGGACATATTTTCAAGAAGATTAGTGACATTTTATTTACGTTTTACTAGTGGTTAGCTTATAAAGTATTTTTCCCGCCTTCTTCGCATGCCTTCGTGGTGTAGTGGTCTGCAGGCTCGACGCGTAACCGAGAGGTCCGTGGTTCGATTCCCGACGAAGGCGTTGCACATTTTTCAGCTCTCCTACTTCTAAATAATCTAATGTCTCTACAAGCTTTATGCTGATTTTTTTTCTTTTATATCTCATTTCATTAAGTATTTGCTCAGTCTAGAGATTTTGTAAATAGCAGGCTGATTTTATACCAAACAGCATATGTTAAAATGAGAAGTAAAATCTGTTAACAGAAGACTGGCTGTTGTCACTGCTGTTGCTCGCCTAGAGAGAGACTTGCCGATCAGAACAGACCTGAATGCCTGATGTTGGCAGGGTTTTTGAAAGTTACGCTCTGTCTGTCTGACGCAGTTAGCTTCGTGCAGAGTTCCTGGAGTTGTAATACAATTAACATACTTTAAGGTTCCAATAAGCCATTAAAGCACCAGAGATAATAAGTTGTTTTGTATTATTTTAAGTCTTACTGGCTATAAGGAATACGTTTATGGTAATTTTTACATTTTTGTGTTGTATCTTGAGACTATATGAAAGGCTCGATGTAGAGATAACTTTTAAAGGTGAGCAATTAGTTACCAATAATTGAATTACGTAGTTAGATACCCTTAGGTAGCAAATATTATAGATTTACCTGGCCACTATTAAATTTTATTTATTTTTAAAAATATTTGATGAAAATCACAGTCTAATAACATTTCACAGTTTAAAATACATATAATTTATGACACTGATTCTTAAACGACATCAGGATAATAATGCATTAAAAGTTACAACAGGTTTGTGTTTTGCAGCAACAATACTCAAAAAAATATTTATGCGTCTTTTTAATTAGAAGCTCTCACAGGTATTACGGCTAATTTATATCAATTTCCTTCTCTTTAAGCACCTTTTCTAACAATGAAAAATTTGTTTCAATAAGCAAACTAATGTTCGCGTTAGTTTCTGCTTCATCTCCTAACTTGTCAACGTCTCGACATTATACCTATTAGGTTTTATATGATATTCTGCTTCATCTCCTAACTTGTCAACGTCTCGACAGTATACCTATTAGGTTTTATATGATCTGGTAAAAGTTAAATAGTCCAAAACTCTAGATATACATGAAGCAAATTATCGTCATGTCTGAAAGTAACTATAAAGTCAGTTATAACTATAAAGTTAGAGTAAACCTCTTTATTTAAACAGAACTTAGAATATAAGTGCGTGTTCTTATGCCAGCAGAATGAACTACAGCTCATGGCGATGTAACAAAACACGAAGAGTCAAATTCAAATTGTGGACTAGCACTCAAAGACAACACAATTTAATTTTAATCTAAGCTGGCTCGGTAACTGATAATCCCAACAGATTCAAATATCGGTAACGATAACACAAAGCTGAATAATTAATTACAAATTATCACAGCTGGCAGAAACTAATGCAGCGTGCGAGCAGAAGCCAGAAACACTCTCTGTCTTACAATACCTCAGTTTAAATACTATCTAAATGATTTGCATTCTGGTGAGAAAAAGAAGGGAGAAGCTATAGTGCAGGCTGAAATTATAAACAAATGGCTAATTTATGTAATACTAACTGTACATATATTTAAAGAATAATTTTTCTCTTTATGCACTCAATTTCTTTTCTCAATAAGTTTCCTCTGCATTTCAGAATTTTTCGATTTATTTACAGATTTCTGTTATTCTAAAAACCACATGTATTTAAAATATATACTGCTAATTTTATTCCTTAAATAATATGAACACTGAGAGTAAATATGAAATGATACATGGTCAGAGCCGGTGTGGCAGAATTTTTAGAATTTTAGTGATGCACAGAGCAACAAAATATAGAAATAGCAAAACTTTTAGAATTTAGGAAAGGCACTGGCAGAATTTAGAACCCACACAGACTTCATCAAGTACAAAAATGCCTAACGCCAGCCCTGCGTGTCATGCATTGAGATATATAAAATACATATGATAATATTTTTAATTGTTAGTTTTCAATTCTTTTTAAAAGAAAATTCCTTTCTGTAGATACGTGTCCATGTGCCAACATTAGAAGCATTACTGACATTTTCCATACTTCTGCTTAGGGAAAAGAAAAAAAAGGGGGGGGGAATAATCATGTTAAGAAAAAAACTTCTAGGATCAGAAGTAAAACATTCAAATATTAGGTTTTCATTGTTCTCCCAAAAATTCTTCAAAGATTAAGCAATTCATCAGACATTCTGTAAAATACATCCATTACGAGTTAATACTATGAAAACATTTTTCATTTTGTCACATTTTTCTGGAATCTTCTAGAATCTTGGATCTATAAATCTTGCCTTCAAATCCTTCCAAACTTTCCAAAGCGCAGTGTCTAAAATCCCAAAGTGAATATTCTGAGCGAAAAAGCGAATCTGAATATTCTGAGACAATTACATGGGGAAAAACTCTTACCATTTAAAAAATAAAAAAAGAAGACATTTTAAAATAATTACACATCTATTTTGGTTTCGCTAAGAACTGTTTTGTAAATTATGCTTTTTATTGGCTTGTTTATTTTCGGATTCAAAATGTTGTAATAAGTTGTTGAAAAAATGAAAAGAAATATCACTTTACATTTTAATTGAAAAAAAAAGTTTTATTTCAATGTTATTTCTTAAATATAGTTTCAATATATTACCATTATTTTAACGAAATTTATTAATGGTACAGTGTTCTAAACAAAAGTGTTGAAAAATTCACTGATCACCGAATTAAACATTTTGTACAGAAATTGATCTTAAAATCGCCAAAATGTTGATAAGTAGCTAAATTTAGAACCATTTAATAAAAGAATTCAAATCGCCAAAAAGGAAAGGTTGTTTAAGAGCTCTTCATTAGAAAACAGAAACAATTTCGAAATGCCTATGTTTCATTTCTTGCCTAAGAACTCGAGTATCGCACCGTTTATATTAGAAGTAGGAACAAATTCAAACAACAGCCATATTTGTCAGTGAATCACCAAAAATATTCCTCGAAAATGCCAATTTTGACTTGAAATGGCAGTCGTAAAAATAGACCGAAATTTTAGATGATTAAAATTAAGGACCTTCTACTGATTTTGGACGAAATTAAGGACTTTTAAGGACCAAAAATCGATTCTAAAAAACCAAAGGACTTTTAAGGACTCTTAAGGACCGTACGAACCCTGTGTACTTCGTTGATAGCGTATAAACCACAATAGAAAAAATGCACTCTAAAATTCACTATATTTGTTTACCATAGCGACACTCTGGCGATAGGTTCACTTAACAGCATTACATTTCACTCCTTTTATAACTCAAAATGGACAAAAATTATGTATATCATCTGAAGAATTATCTAATCGTTGCCACATGTTTTATTCAAATACTATAATAAATATAAAATGATGTATAAGAGAAATTAAACAAACAACAACACCAACAACACACAGAGACACACAAAAAAAAAAAAAAAAAAAAAAAAAAAAAAACCAGTTTTTCTCAAATGATTCAGTATTTCTCGTTTAATTAATTCAGTTCTCACTTTGCGACATGGCAAAAATATACAAAAACTCAAAATGCCTGTATTAAAAATTACAAAGTAAATCTTGCACACTTATTCCCTTGAATAAATTCCAGAATTAATTAAGCATCATTTAATTCGCAATAATAAAAGAAGGTGTTATCTTTGTTGTTGCGAAGCTTAGTTTTTCTAGATTGGCAACAAATCCACTATTCTGTTAAGTTTAAAATGTAAAGAAATACAGCTGCTATATCCAAGAAAATTATGCTTAGCCATACTTAAACAACTTTTAAATTGTTGATAATTCTAAACTATAACATGCAAGTTAACTAAACACATAAAAACCTTAAGCAGAAAAACAAAATTCAATCCAATCATTATTAATGCAAAAAATGCACAATTTACAAACATATAAGAATAAAGAAGCTGAGCTCACTGAGCCAAGTAACAGAGTGGATATATTTATATACTTTTGATGTGGCCGATTGCAATCAAAATAGGAGGTGCACATCTATGTATTACAGAAGTCCTATATACAAAATTTCAGTGTTCTGAGGCTACTTGTTTTTGAGTTATGAGAGATACATATGTACGCACAGATGCTAAGAAAAAAAATCTCTTCCGAATCCATTTTAAATCAGTTTTATAATTTTCTGGGGGGGAGAATCCTTTATTATGTCCTTACGTACAGATGTCGCGCAAAAACATCATTAAATTGCATTCTATAGCGATGAAACTGGATATTTTCGTTGAAATATTATACCCAAAATTTTTCGTCATTACAATACTTCCTTTTTACTTCGTACAAAAAAGTAAAAAAGGGCACAACAAAACATTCTACCATAATAAAAATAAAAAGGGCACACTCAACAGTTCTATTATGATCTGTTATGAGAAAGGCACTCAAAGCAAAAAGTAACACCAATCAGAAAAATGACTCATTTTTCAGAAGTGAACATCCACATGTATGCACATACCTGGGTTGCCACATAAATACTTTTTGAAAAAAGGATGCGATGCCTCCTCAATACTTATTCGAGGCTTTTCAGTGGCGGTGCAAATAATAACATACAGAAAAGAAATGAATAAAGTACTCAAATTTTTTGCTATGTGTACAAGCTACAGAGTTTTGTAGGTCATTTTGATACTGCCGCTGCTGAGATATTTTTCTCTGCTGTAAGGTACTACCATTGCTCAATGAGTCTCTCATAAATTTTCATCCATTATGAACTGAAGGAAAAAATAAACTAGAGGAGCTGTAGCGTCACTGACAAATGGAAGCAGAAATTAACACTGCTTAACCATATTTGTAATTAATCTCTTTCTATCACTTAAATTTTGTAGTAAATAATCATATGTTGCTCTATTTTAACGAAAGAATAAGCCCTGGTTCATGTCTTCTGTTATTGGAGTACTTATAATCTGAGCTTCTAAAACTTTATGGCAGCCATGTGTGGTGCCTTGAGGAATTTATTTGTTGCATTATTATATTTATCTGATTACTCTAAATATTCTTAAGATGATACTGATAGAGAATATGAGAGAAATGCAGCTTAGAACTAAAGTATGAAAAATAACATGCAATAATAATTTGGGGGATAACATTATTCTTAATGGCACAGTTCCAAACTGAAAGTTTAAATTACCAAAAGCTGAATTTAAAAAATTCAGTGATCATGTTCAAGATGAGTTTTGGTTTCTGGGGTGAACTTAAGAAAATTTATGATGATCCAGGTACTCCAGCTGAAGATAAAATGTAATATTTATTTTGAGCCACGCCTACAGGATCGCATGCGAGAGATATACATTATTTCTCCTTTCCACTGAGAATTTTCATAAAGTAATTGAATATCTTAAAACTTTATTCAGCAAACATAACCTCCTCATAGTTGCATAATATGTGAGAGAATTGCTGAGCTTAGTTCTTAATAATTCATTGAACCGAAACAAAGTGACAAAACTCACTTTATGATAAAATTGAAACTCATCTCAGATCACTTGAGATATTAAACATATTTGAATATTAATCCACTCATTGAATCTTGTTCGTCTGAATATATTTTTAAACTATGGGAAAGAAGCTTAGGTTCTAATGAAAGTAGAAAATTAAATAAACTGTCTGCTTTAATTAACTTTCTAAAATCTTAAGTAAAGGATGAAGAGAAAATATCTCTTGTGAAGCAAGGCTACGTTTTCAAATCAGGTCAAACATTCTATCCCACCATCTGTCAATGAAACTTTTTAAAAACAAAAATTACCATAGCTTTACGAAGACTAACTTTTTGAAGCTATATATTTATGAAGCCATTTGAAGAAGATTTTGAAGCCTTCAAAAAAGTCACTGAATTTTTGAAGCCACAGACTCCATAAAATAAACTGTCTGCTCCCTTTTTTTGAGGGGGGCAGAAAGAGACACAACTCACAAGCATCTAGAATTGCCTTAAAAATGGCATTTTAAAATAAGAGAAAATTATTAGAGAAGAAATCTTGCGTTTTCTCCAGTTTACATAGATCACAGATCTTATTTTAATAAGCATGTAGTAAGGGAAATGCAATAACAAGAAACTAAGGCAGAAAATGTTATTCATAATTTATTTGGTGGTAAAGAACATTCCAAGAAACATTTTCAGATATTTAATATTATTTAAACTGATATTTAAGCAATTTAAATAGTGATTATCACCACAGTTTTGAAGTCCTTGACCAGCAAGAAATTTGTTTCGATATCTCTATTCTGAAACTAGGATCACAAATTAAATAATTTTCTGACAATGATATTGTTAAGAGACAGGCTGATGTAATGAGTAAGCTCTTCAACAGAAAAATTGGTGTGGAAGTGAATTAGTAGCTGCTAGGACACAGCTGAGTAAACTTTAATGGGAAGGATTCCTTATACACACATTGATGGTAATGTTATGGCAATAATAACAAATATGCTTGTTAATGATGCCTCTAACCCAAAACTGTGGAGACCCAATTTTACCGGAAAACAGATCTAGCTACAAATAAGCCAAGAAAGAGATTTATGAGCAAAAATACAATTTCTGTATCTTTGAACTAGGAAGAGCATTATGAGCATCTGCCACTGAACACTAATAAGGGCACTAACTGATGCCTAGACTGGTGATAAAAGATAATAGCTCAACTCTAATTCAACCAGCATCTGATGCCTTGCACAACCAAACTTACCTCCTTCTCTAAATCAGTCTGGAATACAGTTCAATATCACAAAATAATTTCTTCTCTCTTATTAAGATTTCAAGAAGGCAAATTTGACTATAGTAGATATTGGGAAGGCTTTTTTGCAAATCAGTGGAAAGCCAGACAGGAATTAACTTTTTTGGTGGAACGATGTGGAAGGAAAACAAATATTTCATCATACTAAAGTTGAGTTTGGGATTAAAAGAAATCCTTTATTTTCCGCAACTATTATAAAATTCCATCTACAAAGGTACACTAACAATTTTCATTATGAAAGAGAAATAATAGCTAAACTCTCACACAGTTTCTACGCAGATAATGTTGTTGTCCGTTTTGACACTGAATCCAAGATGATACAGTTAGTCAAAAGTTAGTTAGTTATGATGACCATTACAGAAATAATGTATGAAGGCAAGTTTTGAGGCTGTTTAGGTACTGCAGAAAACTTAAGGAAGAACTGTTTCACCCATACTGGGCCTATTATGAAGAACTGTCAGAGAGACAATTTAACTTTAAATCTGAATTAGCTGGATGAATTCAAAATAAATGGATAAAAAGACAACACTTCTTACTTTAACACATGAAATATTTGCTCTTTTCTTGGGATACTGAAGTCAACGAGATTACAAAAGAAAATTTTCTGAATTGATATAAAGATAGATCCTTTTCTCTTAAAAAAATCTCCATGTTACGATGAATACCTTTCAATAAGGTCAATAAAAAGTTTTACAGCATTCACACTTTCTGTGATGTCAGTAGTAATATGTATGCAGCTGCAGTTCTCTTGAGAACTAAAATTTGTTCTGGAGTTGATGTTCATCAGTTGGCATCAGTCTCATGTAAACTACATTGTCCTATATTTTAAATTATAATTTGCTTGCAGCAATTTAGTAAACTGGTTATAAAGTACCTTGTCACTTATTTAAGCATTTATTCAAGCATTGACTTATTTTTATTACAGTATTATTTACCTGTTTTTGCAATAATTATTCAAAATTTTGTAAAGGTAATGCAGGAATAACTCAGTAGATCAGATTCAGCATTTTGTAGCAGACATGAAAAGCATCAGACAGGTAAACTGATAATTATCACCACTGACATTCATTTCCCCGACTCTACAGACTAGAATCATAATTGTCATCTTAGGCAAATCTCACTACATGTCAATGGCAGAAATTAAGATTAACAAACATTCATTAAACTGATCATGTCCTCAAACTCCGTGTGATATACACGGTTAATTTGAAAATGTTGTTCTCACATTGACAGTTGAAAAAAGAAAAACTGGATTACTTACAAGACAGAAATTTATACATAATCTGCTTATTTATATTCTACTTCAATATCTACTTTTACTTTTAAATTACACATTCCTCAAGTTATGCAAATATATAATACTTGCAAACAACATTATCGTTGTTAAGTACACTCAAATTCTGATTAATGAGGTTGTGAATTAACAGTCCTCGCATAAAACGTAAAGTCAAGTTTGGACTCTGCAAAATGATGCCAAAGTACTAGTACACAAACGGAAAAATGAAAAATGTATGGAATTATGGTTTTGAGATAAGAGATGACATCTACCACATAAATGTTCCCCCCCCCTCCAAAATATCTGAGTTTTTTTACAAGCTTACATTCAGTTTTAAATTCTCTTTTAAATACTGTTTTTTAATACCATTTGTCACTATGCTTTTCTATTTCTAATGACCTTTACTCTTCCATTACTTCTTATTTTGAATACTTATTTAATTTATATAATGATATGAACTTTGCCTCCAATCTTTGTTATATAAAAATGAAAATATGAATAAATTGTAAACTATGTTTCTGTTAATTATAATATGGGTTTGTTTTCATTTCTGTATTTTTTAACTAGGCATGAATTATCCAAGAGTCAGAATGTTTAGATGAGAAATTAGTTTCCTCCTTTTAACAGGAAATGGGACTATGTTAAATAGTTTTCCACTCTGCAGAACATACTCTTTTCAAATTTTATATTTGCACGCATCTAAGCAAATACAAAAATAACATTCATACTTAAATCTTTTTTCCCCTTTTTCTTTTACATTTTAAGTACAGTGATTATTTTTGCATCTTTTTATATAATAATTTTAATACAAATTCAAAAACAAATTGCAACTAGTAACAAACTTTTAATCAGATTGTCTTAACCAATAATCTAATGCAAAATAAATTTCAGTCCCAATGTAATATACCAGATTACTTTTGCTTGTTCATTATTATAGTTCATGTTTCAAATAACTTTGAAACACAAAACATTAATTTATTACATTACATATTATTAAATACAAAAGATATTTTTAAGTTCTAACATTACCTGCCTTATAACAGGTTTCCGGTTAAGACGAGGTAATTTGGAGCATAAATTATTGATGGCAATTGAGAAATCCCGCAGTTCATCAAGTCTGTAAACAGGACAGCCATAAAATGTAATAGCATCTTCTACACTAGTACACAGCATTTCAATCATTAATGGATCTTGGGGTACCTTGAATAAAAATACTGTAAGAACCTTTGGATCATATTCCTACATAATATAAACACTAAATTTGTTTTACAGTTTTAAATTCGTAAATAAAATGTACAAACAGCATAAACCATTTAGTAGTAAAAATTTTCATCAATGTATTCACAATGAGAGGCTTTATGCTTTAAAAGAGACTAGAAAGACAGAAATTCCATGATGACCATTGGTGATGAATGATGAAATTTCTCTTCAAGATATACCAATTTCCTATGACAACACACATACATTAAAAATAAGTACTGAGAAGCTAAATTATGTGAAAAATGACTTGAAATAATAATAAAATAAATTGGAATGTTCAAGATTTTCTCTTAAAAGACATTATCACATTACAATTTTTAGTGAGCAATTTGAACGCAGTCTGAAGTTTCAAAAGTCTAGTTTTTAATTACTTATCAATTCTGTATTATATAGGTATAAAACCTGAGATCAGATTTAATTCTTTAATACTGTTTTTACTGCCATTTATAACTTAGTTTCTTTATATCTAATGATCTTTATTCTTCCATTACTTATAGTTTGATTCTTATTATTTTTAATACTTATTTAATTTACATAATCATATGAATTTTACTTTCAGTCTTTAAAATATAAAAATGAAAATATGAATAAAGTGTAAATTAATTTCATCCATTAATTATAATACGGGTTATTTTTCTTTCCTGTATTTTTTTAACTAACCTCAAATTAACCCGGAATTTTAATTAGATATGAATTACCCAACAGTCAAAAATGTTCAGCTGTGAAATTAGTTTCCTCCATTTACCAGGAAACAGCAATATTTTAAGTTTATAGCTTTCCTTTGGCTTTCAGGCTAACTTTGTCTTGAATATAAATGAAACAATTAAATGAATAATAATAATAAAAAAAACATAATGCACAAAAAGAAGTAATTTTTGAAATCATTCTAAACAGAAAGACAATAATTTATATCATATAACACTGATTTTCGTTTCTTAAAAAAAATAACATTAAATAATTAATTGGCATTAGTTATTAAAGGTTAAATAATGTTTTATACAGCAATAATATAATTACCTTAGGAAGTTGTCCTTTTGAACAGTTAAATAAGAAAGCAGATGTAAAATTAATTACATTTCACTGTTAATACTTTAGCAAACAACATATATCTGTTTTTGATACAAATTCACATTTTGATAAGAAACTGATTTTTAAAATCATTTCATTTAAAAACAATTTTATTGTTAATAGTTATTACATTGGTGTCAAAAAATCCTGAAATACTCCAGTAAGTTAATTTTGAGCACCTGAAACACTGAATTGCTTTGATAATCCTTAAAAATAAATTAATGAAAAATTAATAAGATCCTTCTGTAAATATGAACTAAGATAAAATTGTAAGACATGTTCAATTAAAGAAACAAAAGGAAGGCTACTGCGGAAAATTTACAGAACAGGTGATAACATTAGCTGCTATAGAAGAAATCGGAACCACAGAGAAAATATAAATAATTTCAAGCAGTATTAGCAGTAACTTGTATTGCACCACACGTACACTGCGCCAAAAAAAAAAAAAAGTTCTACATTTCCTGTTCTACTGGGCCAATTAATGAAATTCAACTTGTGTTTTTCATGTCTCAGCAGCGTGACTTAGGATATACATTATATTTATATATAGCATAGTTCTAATACAGGTATTTTGACACAAAATTGGATTTTTTCTAAAATGACATGCCAATTTTTTTTGCATGTTTCAATTCTTCAACTCAAATTATGCCAAATTGCTAAGTTTTGTAAAAATCGCATAAGAAGTTTTTAAAAAATTAGCTCTCAAAAATTTAGCTCCTCAGTGCTAATTGAATTTGGTACATACATATTAATATCTCCTTTTTTATTAAACTTATTTGATTCTTCCTTTCATATTTCAAAATTTAGGTTCATTCCAAATAAAATTCACCAATTTTTTATGATTTATTTTTAAATAATTTTTATACATTTTTTTAAGAAACTTTTGAATTATAACCCATAAAATTTTTTCCAACATCTTAAAATAGATGTATTTATAGGCACACCAAAAAAAAATTAGTTTTTTTATTCAAAATTTCTTAAGATATACGTAAATTTACATTTTGGCGCGTTTTGAAACTTTGTATATTTATTATAAGCGATAATAACGAAAATGTGGTTTATGCAGTCTGTTAAAAATATTTGAAAGTATAAACGATGAATTTTTTCCACCTGTGGACAACGAAAAAAAGGAAAGGAAATAGGTTGCTATAAATTAAGAAGTTCACCAAGTGAATTATTCTTGGCTCAAACTGAAAAAATTCACCAAGATAAATTTTTAAACAAAAATTAAATATTTGGGCATAATTTGAGTCATAGAATCGAAATATAGATAAAAATTGGTATGTTACTTCAGGGAAAGTCCGATTTGGTGTCAAAATACCTATGTTAGAGCAATGCTATATATAAATCTAACATATATTCTAAGTTGCGCTTTAGAGACATGGAAAACGCAATTTGCATTTTGTGAATCAGCCCGGTAGAACGGGAGATATAGAACTGTCTTTTTTTTTTGTGTGTGTGTGTGTGCAGTGTACCATTTCAGCAGTCTCTGGATAGGAAAACTGAGACTTGGTGAAGAAAAAAACTCTGAGGAAAGTACAGTCTTTGAGACAAAAGGAGCAAAAAATACTGAAATCTATAGAAGAATAACTTCCATCATGAACTACAGCATTACAGTTTACTGCTTTTTCTTTGAGAATCATGTGAGCATATCCATCATTTTCTTTAGGTAGTTTTTCTTTTAGAAAACCCGAAGGAAGGCGTTAACACTAATTTTCAATCCCTTTGACTGAAAATTAGTATTAATGCCTTCCCTCAGGTTTTCTACAATAACCATCAGATTGTTGCTTCAACTGCTCTTATATTTATTTGTGCAAAATTATGAAACTTAAATATGCTAAGTGAAAACTGCATTTTCTTACATTACTTTACAGCTGAAATTAGAATTATGTTGTGAAAAACAAAAGGCTCTTTCAATTAAATAGAAATCAGTTAACAAGAGAAAAAATGCAGTAATAATTATTTGGCCAGAACAATTTTTAAACCATACTTAGAATAATATTAACAAGCTTCTTTAACCTTACAGAGTATGACTAGCTTTGGGAGCATAAACTAGTTCCAAATATTAAGGGTCGTTTAAAATGCTAAGAGGACAAAAACGTTTAAAAAATTATCATAGCGTTTGAAATTTACTAAGTCTTAGAAAGGCTATAAATAAAACTTATTTAAACACTAGCTTTGAACATAAACACACTACTTGTGCTAACACGATCTACTACCACTTGTGCTAATGTAACTAAAATAACAGCCAAAATTTAAATTAAAGCATTGGCTAGTAATCAAAGACCACATAATTAAATTTAAATCTAACTCGGCTTAAATTTTCTAAACGGGTATCAAATTTAAATGTCGGCAGCAAAATGCAAAGCCGAATAATTTCACACTTTTCAGAGATGACAGGAACCAAGCATCATGGCCACGAGAGGCAGAAACAGACTGCCTTACAATTCTAAAGCCTCAGCTTGAATACTCTCAAACTGATTTACATTGCTGGTGAGGAAACAGAACAAAGTTTGATTAAATACCTAAATCATAATAATTGGATAGTTTCAAATATTAATCCTACAAACTGTTTTGAACTGTTAAAGTACACAAAGAAAAGCAAAGTTAACAGAAAAACATTTTTAGAACTATATTTTGCAAGTTCACACTTTAGCTTATAATTTCACTTTTAATAATTACAATTCACAGAAAAATTATATGAATTCCGTAAATTACCTTTTAAGTGATGTGTTACTTATACTTATCACAAAATATCATTTCAATTTAAACAATACAAAAAACAAAAATATTACATTACAAATGCAGGATTTTTTTTACCATCACTAAAAATATTATTTCAGAAAAGCATATATGTTAAAGAAGAATACATATCATTAGATTGCATATTTACAAAAACTATAATTTCATGACAGGAAATAAATTATACTGAAATGTAATTAAACCCCGTTACAACAAATTTCAAGGGGCTGAAAGTTTGGTTCACTATATCTATATGTAAGATACACTATATCAGATCTAATTAAAAAAGAGATCATATCACAAAATAGTGCAAAAATTAATTGATGAATCAAACAGAAATAGTGATTAGCCCTGTCACATTTCCCTAAAGATGTTAATAATAACATTAGTTTTACAATAGCATATTAAAAGTTAATTACAATTATTATTATATGCAATTAATAAATTTCTTTTTCGTTGTTTTTCAGTTTCACCATACATTAATAATTTTACACAAAAAATTATAGTATAAAATTTGTCGTTTAGACCTGTACCTCCACCTCTATTTTCCATTTAAACACTTACTATTATAAATAAGTATCAGACTTGCTCTTTCAGACCGATTCAAGCTCTTTATCTGAATGGATAAATGGTTCTTTGGCTTAATACATGACACGATAAAACCTCTTAAGTATGTTTGATAAGACCAAGTATGTTTTCTGTATTCTGGTTTTCCAAGAACTAGTGTTACACTTGCCCCGCAGAGAATTCCTTCATTATTATTATTATTATTAAGAACATAAAATGAAAGGTGAGGATAAAGATAAAAGAACAGTAAACAAAAGGAGTTTTTCATTATTCTAATAATAATGTAAACACGATAAAATTAAGGATTAGTAATTTTTCAGTTAAAAATTTCAGAAATTCAGAATTCTAGTATTCACCCCCACCCCCCAAAAACAGATCAAAGATACTCACAAAATATGTTATTATCTGACTTTTAGATATTTGGAATGTCATTGTAGCAATATAAAATAATGTTAAGTGCACAGAAAATTGGATAGGACCAAAAAATTTTTTCGTTACAAACTCAGTTTTAACGGTACATTTAAATACAAATCATAATGAAAGAAATTCAAAGCAAAAACTAGTGATAATTAAATTATTCTGCATAAAGTTATTCAAATGATTACACACTATATACCAATAAATACAACAAGTAAAAAATCCTAGATACCAAAAATGGAAACTTAATTTTTCTGCTGCTGATAACGAGATATTTTTCAGAAGGAAAAACAAATTATTCACCTAAATCAAACAAGCTGAAATTGAAATCTTTATTGAATTAATGAAACAGATATTGTGCACATTCCTTTCCCCAGCTCCAGTGATTTTCAACATAATTTTTCTTATTATATTTTATATGATCTGAATTATCTTAATTTATTGCAGGCATTTGCAGAACTTTTTTATGAAGATTCTAGCAATGCTTATTCAATCAATATTTGAATCTAATTTTAATCTGTTAATATGTGTATTTCACTTTGTTTTACATCAATATATGTATATTATTAAGTTTATTTCCATTGTATTCAAAAATATTTCGAAAAATAAAAGTTTTCCTACTCCTTTTTGCTCAGTGTAAAGTTGTCAGAAAAATATACAAAATTTAAAATATCTAATTAATACCTATTTAATATATTTTACATCAGAATCATGTTATAAATACTTCAGCAATCTAAATCATGCATTATAAAATGAATTTAAGTCAATTTGGAATTTTAAAATGGCACCACTGCACAGCGAAACTCCTGGTTTTGCATATTTCAAAATTGGCAACCATGTTACCACAATGAATCTCTATTATTAAATAATGAAGAATCTCCATGTGTGTATATCAATGTATAGGGTTTTAATATTGAAAAGTTTCCCTGCCACCGAAAATATCATCCGCACTTTGTGTTGTGTTTAATCATATTTTTCAAACAATTTTTGGCATCTAAAAGAAAGAGACTTCCTTTACAAAACTGTGTTGCGAATTTTGTAAAAAAATATCATTAAGTACAAGGTTTCTGAAATGGAATCATCACGCTACCAGATTAAAACCATCATTTACTTCCAGTTCTATTGTAAAAAGTCAGCTACAGAATGTCACCAAATCATGCATACAACTTTAGGTACTAATGCTGTATCATATGACACTGTGAAGGTTTGGTACTGAAAGTTCAATAACAAGGACTATAACATTCAAAAAACAGGGCACTCTGGCTAGCTTACTGATGTTGATGAGGCCCGCCTGTGATAACTTGTGGAAGAAGATCAGTATACATCCACACGAGAGCTTGCTAAGATAATAAAGCCAGATCCATTGGTTGTGCTAGGCATGGCATAAACTTGACGTACAAGTTCAATCACTGGGTGTCGCAAGAGCTGACTCAAGCAGATAAGGACAGACATATTCGGGCCTGCACTAATCTGCTCAATTGTCAAAGCAAGGATAAAATTCTAGACCAGATCGTCACTTGTGATGAAAAGTTTATTTACTTCAACAACACAGGCCAAAAGGGGGCTGGTCTGCGCCCGGTGAGCCGGTCGGCAGCGTCACAAAGCACAATTTGCCTAACAAAAAGATTATGCTTTATAACTGGTGGGATTGCCCTGGTATTATTCACAAAGAGTATCTGGAAAAAAAAAGTAAAACCCTCGACAGTAATGTGTACACAGGAAGAATATAGTACGTGTTGATGCTGCTATCAAAGAAAACCTCAAACGGAGCTCCGATGCAAAAAGTTATCTTCTATCAAGGTAACGCAGACCCATGTGTCTGCATTCACCGGCTGGACTAAGTGCGGAATCATTATTATAAGATTAGATCTTTTGCCACACCTGCCATACAGCCCCAACATCGCTTCTGCGGGGTTCTACCTTTTTTCAAACCTGTAGCTACATCCTGCTGGTGTTGCTATCTTTTATTCTGCTCAGGACATACAAAAAAAGGTTGATCTGTTTTTGGACTCATGATCACCAAGTTTCTGGGTTAAAGGCTTTGAAAAACTAGCAAAACATTGGCAGAAAATCATAGATTTGAGTCGTGATTAGCCGCTTTCATGTTCCCCCGCCCCTTAATTTATTAAAAATGTTTTTTTCGAAAACTTCCAGACACCAACGAGATATATATTTTTCTTGTAACGTGAAAACATGGCAGCACAGAGCCAACACATTTTGAAAACACATAATCCATTCACACAACATATCTCGAAGATCAAATTTTGAATTTTAAATTTGCTATTTATTTTGTACTGTGCACAAATTCATCCAAAATTTGTTATTTATTTCATATTTTATGAAAATTCAATGAACTAGACACTAGACAAAGCATATCATATTTATGTTTCAAATTTAATCAGAAATCTCAGCAACAGAAAAGATACTGCCATTAAGCAAGACTTAAATATTTGTATTTCGAATTTAATAAAAAAATCAAGAGATTTAAAATAAAAGTGTCGCCATTGCCTAAAATAAAATATTTTTATCTTTTATGTACCAGCTTAAAGCCATTCAGCAGGCAAGGTATTTAATTTTTCATTCACATTTATTCTATTATTAATTTACAAACTAGGCAATATAAAAGCAATGAATTCATTTCAACTATTATTAATTACTAGCTAGATCCATGAAAGTACATTAGCTGGATTCATTAAAATTATACATTTTTTCCATTTTTAACCCAAATGGGCCATTTGCCCAGAAGGGCTATTAAGTTCATTTTGGCATTTTGCATTGGTTCACTAAAAAGGGTGTTTCACTTTTTAAATTGTTGACACCAAATATTACAGCCATGCATTATATTTAAAGAAATTAAATAATGAAGAATCTGCTTGAATGTATGTATGTTTGAAAAAACAATTGTACCTAGAGACATCGAATTTTGAATAACGTAGTCCTCCACTCGAATATGGGCATCTGGAAACCCAAATTTGGAATTGGTTTTATAATCTAATTTATTTTATAATCTATTTCATACTTTGTAGAACTTTCCCCAATTTTTTATTTACAAACTTGGAAATTTCAAAGCGAGTGATGGCAGCATGTATGTTGAATATGGCTACTGAATGGAACATATGGCTACTGAGCCAAATCATTGATCACATAAATTTATGTTAATAAATTATTGTTTCTTCAATATGGCAGTATTGTACTAAGCACAGAAGTAAAATTCAGAAGTCTCCATGTCTTACGATAAAAAAAATATCCAATAAAAAAAGCATGCAAAAATATAAAAAATTTCAAAAAAAAAAAAAAAAAAGTTGCTGGTGGTCTGGAAGCCGGGAGTTTAGATCATTCTGGATATTGGATGCCCAGACTTTGTATTGCACAAATTAGATTGAAAACACAAATATTGTTACTCATTTAAAATAGATGTAGGACATATACAATGCATACAATAAAGATTTCAACTTTTCAGGTATTTTTTATTTTTGATTTATTGCATATTCTTTTAAAGTATATTCAGGTATTTTTCCAATATTTTTACAGTATTTTTTTTAGGAGTCAGAATCATGTCAGCATATTTCCCTAATCTGCTTGAAGATTTACTTGAAATGATTAAAATCTTAATTTGGATTCAATTAAATCAAATTACTCCAGCAGACAGAGAAGATGACACATAATTCAGATTTGGTGATTAAATTGAAAAAGGCTAAGATCAGCCTTTTTCATGGAATCAACACTAATTAAATTAGCAGTTAATTTCATTTTCTTCTGCAATGTATTAAGTTAACTACAGCTTTTCAAATTGCTGTACTCTTTTTTGCTGCTGCTGCAAGTTTTTGCTCTACTCTTTTTGCAAGGATAGGTAGTTATAAATATATAAAGGGGAAGAGAAGAGCAAACTGAAAACAATTCTACAAATGTGTTTTAGAAAATAAACATATCTTCATCTGCAAAATATAATACAAGGAAAAGTTCTCTGTAATAAATTATAATATCCTTTACACTTAAAATTTTGAAATATTCAAAGGAAACTGTTACAATGAAATAGTACAAAATAATTATAAAAATTACAAAAATTCTTCTTACTTCTTTAACAGGAACATGTAGGAGAGAAGGATATTCAGAGTCTATTAAAAAAAAAAGCTTTTATAATATCAGAAAGTAATATTTAAAGTCACAGAATAGTATAATATTATAAAAGAAAAGATAAATCAAATGAAAAATTTGAAAATGGATACATTATAAATTATAGTCATGAAATGTACAAGACATTAAGAAGAGAATACAGCTATATAATATATTAATTAAATATAATTGGTTACGTCTAATAATCCTATACATATGCAATATAGTGTTATGGGTGAACATGATCACAATGGTTTGAATGCACACAGAATCGATGATAGCTTAATAAAATTTACTTTTACAAAAGAAACACTTAAACACTGCTGAAACGGTTATGTAGTAATGAAACCAAATGCTACAGTCTTAGGCCGAGGCATTCAGAAAACATGGATGTTTTACATGTGAATAGTATCTTTGTACAATGGGGCCACACATGAAACACTATTGCACACTTAAAATACTGTTGAGATGAAAGTCCTTTTGAAACATGTGGTGCTAGGGGAAGATGTGCAGAACACCACTGAATCCATCCAATGAGATATTCTTCATCAAAACTGGAACAGAATAAACCCTTCCTTAATTCATTCATAACCTAGGCAACACTCTCAGTCATAAGATAGACACAACACGAATAATGGTCATTTTCAATGAATGCATTAAGTTGCAAATGACCATTTTAAATAAAAATTTGAAAGTAAAACAAACTTTCTAGAACTTTTTAAATAGTTAGCATTAAATTAGGAATATAGTTTTTTGAAATATAGTTTACACTTACAACTGTCCAATAAATTTTTTTTTTTTTTTTTTGCCAAAATAAGAATAATTTAAATCACAAACTAAGGAATTTCTGCAGTTTAAAACAATGTATAATTAGACTTAAAACTTATTACTCTGGTTTTAAAAAGATGTTAAAGCAATCATACATTAAAAGATACAAAAAAAAAAAAAAGTCAATTTCACTACAAAATGCAAGTATCTTTTTAATTTGAAAAATTTTCAGATATTTTAATTTATTTAAAATACTACATTTCTAGGTTCATTTGCTTTAACCAACAAATCAGTGTTTGTATTAATACCTTCATCACCTGCTGCAGTAAGTGCTAATTTCTTAGATGTTCAACAATAGCCCTTTGGAGAAAAATTTTCCGTTTGCTTTATGCTATTGTTGCATTCATATGGGTTCATAATGGACTGAATGCAGACGGTACCAGTCATAGATTTATAAAATTTATTTTCATAAAAGAAACACTTTACAGTTCTAGAACTTTTCACAAAAGTATTGCACAGATCTTCTTAGTATGGCAAAGCACAATCAGTAGTTACCAATTACTTACAATGTTAACAGACCACTTACTTACAACATTACAGAACGCAACAGAAAGTGGATATAAAGAGCAAAAACCTTCGATGCTTGTGTGGTTTTGATGCTTCCTCAGATAACCTCACAATAGCTATGGTGATGGTGAATACATGAAGGGCAGCTCTGAGTGAACAAACAAAACTGAGAATTGATGTTCTCTTGGGTCTTATCACAGTTTTCCTACAGCAGCCAGGAAATTTCCAGTACTTTTCCTTTCTCAAAATTTTGGAAGGCACATACAGTTACATATAAGGGCCAGATAAGGTTACACATAAATATAGGGATCAATTACAGTTATGCAGGGTCTAGACCAAAAATAAAACCAAATGGTTGACAAAAGCATCCCCAGCTTGGTGATATTTCACTAATTTAATCAGATAACTATTTACCTCAATGTTAAACAGACTTGCCCCTATAATCTTATTTTTGGGGTAGAGTTTCACCTTTTTGAAGCACTTCATGTTATATTACACAAGATATACTAAAATTTTAATTTACAATTTCACTAAAATTAATTACATATATACAAAATTCATAATACAATCAGTTTCTCTTTCAGTAAGTATTTTGCTATCTCTGAATTTTATTATTTACTTAAAAAATTTTGTTGTTCTAAAATACTGCACGTATTAAGAATGAGCGTTCTTAACCTTGCTTCTTAGTAATCTCGACATTGAGAATAATTTCAGAACTATATGAAATAATATAATGTGCATACAAATATATAGGACAAATCTTTTAAACTGTCAGTTTACAATATCTTTAACTTTTTACAGAGAAATTTTTTAATCGGTGCCTGTCCACGACAAGATGATTAGAATAATTTTATAATTTTCCATACTTTTGACTAATAAAAATCACAAAATAAAAGAAAAAATAACAGAAAGATAAACAAAGCTATTTGGGATCAAAAGTAGAAAGCGTACTTCCTTATTATTAGTCATTATTAAAATGGCATCAAAAGCCTTCTTGTGACTGAAACGTACGAAAGCAGCAACCCAACTCTGAGCTCTTCACATAACTGTTGCCAAACAGCCAGCAATCCTAAATACAGTCACAAGTCCACTTATCTCAACAGAATCTATGAATAGGACTGCTGCTTTGGTACAAGAGAGCTCAAACAATGGAAACAAAAGGGCTCAAATAAAGTAAGCCTTGATAAAAAAAGATGTGCAATAGATCGGTTATCAGTGATTTTTATGCGGCCCATAAATACATTTTAACTAGGTATTTGTAGCAAATATGGTGCTTATAGTTTTAGAGATGTAACAATATATACTAAGCTTATGTAAGCGATTGATATTAAAATTTAAAAAAATAGAATAATAGGTTGGAACTTTGTTACTGTATGCATGTGTGTCAAGCCACGTGACGAAATTATGTGGGAGAATTTCCCACGTTGGTACAGTCAGTAAATTTAGCTTTTAAGCTCACAGCTTGTGGTGCTTAAAATATTCTGAAATTTCCAATTTTCCAGTTATTAAAGTTTAAAGTAAATTAGTTATTTAGTAGTTCATTCAACATATTCCAATTATCTAAATAAATGTCAGTGTAAAATTTAAAATTTAGTTGTCAGTGCATTTGAATTACAAAACCAATAGAAATTTCTTGCAACTTTTAGACTTCAGATACAAAATAAATATAAATTTGAATTTTTTCCCTTTGTGATTTACTATTATTATTTATGTATATGTATGTTTTCAATATAAACTTTATTTATTTACTGATTTTTTGTCTTGTTAAAATGTTTTAAATTTTGCTTAAAGAATTCTTTATTCAGGTCCTTCAGCTGCTTTCAGCCCACATGCAATTTGAAACCACTGCCATAGATAATTTATATAACTTTGATTTCAAAGGTTTTTCCCCAAGAATTCTCTGAACAACATGAAAAACACATCACAGGTTTCCCGTAAAACATGTCTATGCTATCTTAATACAACTATTATATTTTCATTTTATCCTAGGCTTTTTCTGAATTTTTAGCCAAGATATTCCAAAAATGTGAAAATGAAAGGCAAATAAATATATTTCAAAACATGAGAGAGAAATAAAAATACTTTATTATTATTATTTTACAAAAATAGAATTTTATTATGCTGCTGTTATATTTATATCATCATAATAATATTCTTACATTTGTTAAATTAATAACCATGAAATTCACAAATTACCAAATCAAAGTTTTTGCAGACAAACTGATCTTAAAATAAGCAAAATCTTGATTAATCACTGAACTTGGCAAAACATAGCAAAAGAATTTAAGCCATAGCAAAAAAAGAAAAAGATTTTTTTTTACACAATAAAGATAATGAATTTAAATGGTAATTGCAATTTTTGGCATCTGCTTTAAATACAAATCTGGCATAATTTCAAACTGGCAAACATTTTGTGCCTTTAACCCTCCCCCCCAAAAAAGCAAATTCGTAAAAAAATTAATTTCACTCAAAAGATTTTTAGATAGTACAGTTTTCTCTAAAAATTATGAAACATTTGTGAAAATTGGCACATATGCTTTAAATTTTGCTAGAAGCTCTAATCTGACAAAAAACTGCCTCAACAGCTAACCGTTTATCAACCCTTTTTAATTTTACCTGAGTAGTCATTTTTTTTCCCAAAGGAATGGCCTACATGATCTCCTTTTTTTCCACTGAAGCAGATGAATTCTCTACATAAATAAGTGGATCTCTACAGGTTTAGATTATTTTAATTCCATTGGATTTTTTTCAAAATATTCTTGCTTTTAAGTTGCCCTATTCATGCCTTTTGTCTTTATCCATGAAAAACTTCATATAACAATGAGTGGAAGAATAAGATTTATGAAATTCAAACGTCAGCTTTCTCGAAGGTCGTATTTTCGTCACAGTAGATTGAACATGGCAGTTAGATTACGGCTGAAGTTCAGAAAAGTCTTTTCCTTTCATTGCAAATACATGGTACTCAGTTAAAAAACTGAACGAAAAAAATCAGGTATTTCAAAACTTTCCTTTTGAATGGCTTACCATTTCTCACTGTCTACAACAGTGTTTCTCTTTGTTATTTTTATATACATACCCCTTGACCTATCATACTTGTTCCATATACCCCAATAGCATTATATGCAATTACTAACATCTACATGTACAGGTACAATAATACACTACAATACAGACACATTTATTTTTTTACCAGTTTTGCAAAAATGGTATACACTGAAAATTACACACATTTAATTACATTTAAAAAAGAAATAAGAGCACATTTGATGGGAACCTTGATTACACGGTAAAAATAATAAACAGCACAGGATCCTAAAAATTCTGTAAATTTATACATACAAAATTATAAAAAAAATTTTAAATAAGCCCTTAATCATTAAGAAATGAGATCTATGTACTGAGCTTTTAATTTGCTTTACACCTACATCTAGTGAACCCCCTTACTCATTCCTTAGATATAATAGTCAGTGAATCCCTGTACTAATGCACAAGAAAATCTGTTACACATCAATTCAGCTAATAATTGTTAGTTGGGTGTGCAAACAGTTTATCAAATTACAGTTTGAGGGTAATATTTTAGAGTAAATTGTATGTTACTATAATTTGTAATACTGATAATATATAATTATAGCATAATGTTCATATTACAACCACACCGAAATTTTATTGTACACTATGCAAAAGAAAAAAAAAGAAGAAAAAAATAGGACAGTTCTATATCTCCCGATCTGCTGGGCTGATTGACAAAATTCAAATTGCGTTTTTCACGTCTTGAAAGCATGACTTAGGATATATATTAGATATATATGTAAGATAAAAAATATGTAAATCAAAATTATAATTTAAATTAAGCCCTAATTCCCTTTAATTCTCTCTCCCTCTGTTTTAAAAATCGTAATAAATTCTCGGGATTGCGTCATTTCTAGATCATTTCATTCTGCATGGCCTGTGCAGCGCTGATAATGTAATAATTGGGAACTGAAACTTTTAACTCAAACCAAAACTTTTCTCTTCTTCTCATATGCAAATTAAAGTTTCAGAAAACAATGCTTCCTTTTACTCTGCTCATGTGCTTCCATATTTGCTAACTAGGCACTTCAGCTTCTTTCTGTGTGCTGCCTGGTTGCTATTTCGTTGTGCACGCTTTCTATCGCAATACTTTCCAAAATGTAAATGTTCAATGTTCTTGAATAGGCACGACTAGAGTGACAAGTGATTGTGGCCACGAATGTCAACTAGAAAATAAAAACGGAATTAAAACTGCCTCGACTGCCAAGTTTCTGTATCTTATATAGGTATTATGTATCGATACTGCTCTGTCTTTTCCTTGCATTCATTATTATTATATATATATGTGGGAAATCAGAACCGCCAGCTAGGTGACGTCATTTGCCGCCAGCCCAGCGCAGAACAGGGGAGACAACAGCCAGAGGTAGACGAGAACAGACGTGTTCTCTGTAAGCTGACGTTGACTTGCCTTCCTGGAAGTTTGAGGAGGAATGATGTCCCAGTGGTGTTATAGAACCCACCAGCATTTGTGATCCTGATCTTGTTCCCAAAATTCGACAAGATAAGCCAAACTGTGAACTGTTGATTATTACATGAACAATTCATGGACTATTCTTAGTCGTGGGATTATCATTACCTTTAGTTATGTCAGTTTATCATGTTATCATCCCATCTTTTATCATCTTTCATTCATATCAGTAATTTCATAATAAATTTAATTTATACTTATCTCGTGCTTTGATCATATAACCCTACAATTTATGGCGCCCAACGTGGGGCGAATCAACCACAAACCTAACGGAGTGATCTGAGTACGTGAACTGCGATTGTTCGACTACAAGTGCTCTAGTTATTATGAATTCAATTGAACTGTGAATTTCGACAATAAGTGTCACAAACTTATTCGAATTTTGGATTACTATTTCAAGGTGTTTGGAGTGCCAGCTCGTTCATCTGTTGGGTGAGTAGGAACTTTCTTTTCAAAGTAAACTAGTGTCCCTTAATGTCTTTATTGATAACATGGAACTCGTTAGAGTGGGTAGATGATTGTTCCATTCGGACATGCCCGCTAATAATTGTTTTAATAGGTAAATATCATTTAACTACTATTCATTTGGAATACCTTCACTTAGAATCACAATCTCTGTTCCATCAGGTACAACAAAGGTTCTGGCTACTTAATGATAGAAGCAAACAACTGCAGAAAGATGGTCTCCAAATGTGTGACATGTTTTAAGAACAAACCCGTCAGAGTTCAGCAATTAATGCCTGAATTGCCGAAACAGCGCTGCAACCCATCTGCTGTAAAGTTTAATAATCAACGTAAGGGAATTCTGAGCAAAATCTATGTCAGAGGTGGGGAACCTTTTTACCATTAGAGGCCACATTTAAATTAGGCAGCAATAAAAGAGGCCGCATAAGCTGATTGACCTAAGAGAGTGACTTTTGTGAAATTATTATAGTTTTTCTATAGATTTAACAATTTATTGCATTATATAGAAAAAATAAAATATAATACTACAAAATTTTAAATATAATATACATATAAAATAATATAAAAATATTATAAAAAAATACAATAAAAAATATTTTTTTATTCACTAAGTTAGTGACTTATTTGGCTTTGTTTTTGGTTTGACAGTAATTGTATATTTGGATCAAGCTTCGTAACACACAGCTTTAATTGATCCTCTAAATGTGCATCTGTAATTTGCGTTCTTAAATTTCTTTTTATTTTTGACATGAGAGAAAATGTTGTCTCGCAACAGTAGGTACTTCCGAAGCAGGAAAGTAAACGGCGAGCATGTTCTCGAAGGCATGGATATTCAACAGCATTTTTCCAGATTTCTATGGGATCCTTTTTAGCGTTAAAAAGGGATTTGATGATACTATCTTCCCCTAAATCAATTAACTCCATTTGTAGTTCTGCAGGAGCCTCGGATATATCTATTAAATGTGGTTCAAATGCCAGTTTCATAGCAGGAGTGTGCTCGTCAAAATCAGAAAATCTATTAGTATACTCTTCTATTAAACAATCCAAGACACCTACATATTCATCGAATATTTTATTTTCACAGTTCTGCTCATTTAACATTTTAGCTAGCTCCGGGAAGTGTTGTGCAGATATTTCCGATCGACAAAGCAATGTTTTGAAAAATGATAATTTTTTTCTAAACACTTGGATCTTTTGCCACATTTCATAAATATACCTCGTTTCACCTTGCAGGCAAATATTTAAATTGTTTTGTTTTGTCATCATATCAGACAAAAATGCAAGGTTTCTGAGAAATACTTCATCTGATAGATCACATTGTTTTCCTTGTTCTTTATAAAAGTTTAAAATTTGTCGTCGTAAAGACAAAACTTTTATCAAAACCTGACCTGTTGATAGCCAGCGAACCTTGCAGTAGTATGGTAGGTCAACACTATACGTTTCCTCATCTAAAGAGAGCATCTGCCGAAATTCACGATGACGCATTCTATTTACGCGAATATAGTTGACAATGGCAATGGTTCTATCCAGAGTGCCTTGCAAAATGGTAGATTTTGCGCAAAGATTTTGCTGATGCAAAATGCAGTGAAATGATATCAATTTTTTCAAGTTTAAGTTTTCCTTTTTT
This sequence comes from Stegodyphus mimosarum, assembly GCA_000611955.2. NCBI lineage: Eukaryota > Metazoa > Arthropoda > Arachnida > Araneae > Eresidae > Stegodyphus > Stegodyphus mimosarum. Next base: position 185,050 of record KK121988.1, read on the forward strand.
AACAAAGCAACGAATCCTTCTTTTTTGCCTCTCATGGAAGATGCGCCATCGGTGCAGACACTGACTATATTACTGACATTCAATTGTAATTTATTACATACTTCTTTGAAGTTTTCGAAAATATCGGCTCCGCGAGTTCTTCCAGTTAGTGTACCCAACGCCAAGTAGTTCTTCGTAACATTGAAAATCTTTAGTTATAGCACGAATAAAATATAAAACTTGTGCTGAATCTGTTTTATCACTGCTTTCATCTAAAGCAATTGAAAAATAAACATCTTCATTTTGTATAATTGTATGAAGTTGCTCTGTTACATTTTGCGCTAATTCGTGCTGTCGATCTGTTACAGTTCTTCTTGAAAGAGGTAATTGTTTGTATTTGTCGACATTTCTTGGATCTAACATACTCACTGCTTCAACAATACATTCTTTAATTATTTCAATGTCACTAAATGGTTTGCCCCTTTTTCCAAGTATATTTGCTATTTTATACGTAACAGCAACTGCAGCGGAAGTTTGATTTACAAAGGCACTAAAGATAAAAAGATGATGCCTGCTGATGATGCTTCTCATTTTTCAACTTTTGAAGTGCAGCTTTTCGTGATTCACCTTCTAAAGCGAAATATGTATGTTCTTTATGAGTCAAATAGTGTTTATTTGCATTCGCTTTTTTTAAAGTACTTAAAACTGTATTGCACAACAAACACATCATTTTATCTTTCTCAGCAATAAAGAAAAAATCTAACTCCCATTCTACATTAAATGTTCTGTTTTCATCACCTAATTTTCTTCTCTTACTATTTGACATGATGGATAAAAAAACGAATATCAAATAATATCTTTAACAAAGTGTGTACTTTCTAGAAATACAATAAAACCGTGTACCTGTTATAAGCACGCACTGTTAACTACAGTTTGCTGAAGATCGCAACAGGGAAGCGTTGAGAGATGCGAGTCAGAGAAGCCAAAGCAAGGTGTGACACTCAAATGGGAGATCTGAAACCGAGTTTTGTTTACTTCTTAGACAAGGTAGTTGGCGCTGCTAGCTGTGGGCCAGAGCCTCGCTCATGCGTGTTAGAGTCCGTTTCAGACTAGTATTCTGACGTCATGTTACAATATGACTGTCTTTGGCGGGATTTTTCACGCAACTGTCATGCCGTTGATGTACAATAGTTGTTTGAAACGAACTCTACCATTTTGTACTAGATGGCAAAGGGCCGCACAAGAACCTCTCGCGGAGGCCGCATGCGGCCCAAGGCCGCAGGTTCCCCACCTATGATCTATGTCATAGTATATCTATACTTTATAACAGACTAAACTAGCAAATCTTCACTGCAAATCTTTTTTTTTCTTTGATTCCCTCTTTAGAAGGGAAAAATGTTCTAGAATAATGAGTGATAATTCTAAAATTTTCATTGGTACTAATGTAGAAATTAAAAAAAAAAAAAAAAATCAAAAATAAGTTGAGTGCCCAGATGAAAATTTAGCAAATTTTTATACCACTGAAGGTATAGAGTGCAAATTCATTCCTCCTCACCAGATTTCAGCAGAATTTGGGAAGTCGGGGTTAAATCGTTCAAGAATAATTTCAAAAGAGTTGTTGGCAATCAGTGCTTAACACAGAAAGAATTCTTAACTATTTTATTTATAAGGAGTACTGAACTCAAGACCTCTCACTCCAATTTCAGTTAATTATACTAATTTTGAAACTTTGACCTTAAGTCACTTTTTGGTCAGCAGACCTCCGATAACTCTTGCTCAACAGACCTACCCAACATGAATGAGACTTTCTAAATGGCAAAGAATTACTAAGCAGATACAGAAAATTTGGAAATTATGGAAATGTGATTATCAATAACTTACAAGAATGTCACAAGTGGAAATTTTTAAAAGACATTACATTGGGAACTATTGTATTAATAAAAGATGAAAATTTACATTCAGCCAACTGGTATGTGGGGGAGCTGAGGTTTTCATGGTAGGGATAACAGAGTAGAAGTAGTAACTGTAAGACTGCCTAAATACATTTTGCTAAAATGAAATGTTCAAGATATTTGTCTATTTCCTGATGAATGATTTTTTCATATCTCTATTATAAACACTTATTTATTGCTAAAATTCGAGTTAAAAGGTAACTGTTAAAAATCTTTGCTGTAACGATTTAAATGTATCTTCTTCAGTATTATATTTTTTTATTACTATTTTATTGTAGTGCCTTTATACTTACATTCCTTCTAAAAATAGTTTAGAAATTGTTAATTTCAAAGGCAGGATTGTTACGACATGGAAGAAAAATACTGTCGCCATTCTATCTGAGACAGATGAGAACTATTATGAGCAGCGCATGCATGTTAATTGTAAGCGACACTCATCGTCTGTGAAAAAAATTTTTTTTCCATTTGTTTAATCTCTGTTATACATCGTTTTAATTTTATTTAGTATTTGCATCGAATATTGCAGCTACGATTTGATAATTCATCAGATGATATATTTTATTGTGCACACTCTTCTGTAAAATAAATTTGAGATGTTACATTTTGAGAGGAATGCAAGCAACGCTAGTAAATAAACATACTAAATTTCAAAGAGTGATTGCATTTATTCTATAATGTGTTTATGTGTATATCTATCAACAAAGTCAATGCTCCTTCAATTATTCATTACAGTCATGCTCAGATGACATGCAGCAGAAGACATGATAAAATGGAGAAATTAAATATATCAAACTTACATAACACAAATAAGCTTTATCAATTAAAAAAATATTACGAATAAAAAAGTGGTACAAAATTTTGAAAAAATGATTTAAAGACTATTATAACATGCAGATGTACAAATGCTGAGCTTCCATTTTAGTTCAGTTTTAGTAAATGAAAGCACAATGCCAAGCGACTGTCTGGCAACACTATCTACTGCACACTGCTGCTAGTTGGTATTGCCAGTATTCAAATCGCATAAATAAAAACTGCTTATATTAAATTAATGTATGTTTTAAAATTTTAAATATGATTCATGAATGATTTGCATCTTCCCCTTACTATAAAATTATAAAACTATAAAAGCCTCTCCTCTAAAAATTTTTAAAAAGCACATGTTACAATAATATGTGGATGATGTTACAATATGTGGATGAAAAAAAAATTTATTGTATTTAAAACATTTTGGTGTTTGGGACATAAAATAAAAGTAGCGAATATTCTATCAAGGATATCAAAAGACATATACAATTTTAAAGGTACTGTAAGGTATTTTTCGTTCTTTAAGCATAACAGTTTTGCTAAAATCTATATTTTTGTAGTTCAACAGCTTAGAATTTTTTAAAACAAATTCGTAATCAAAATCGCTCTTGTTAGTTAATAGAAAAATAACCAACATAATATAATAAAGTTATATTACCCCCAATAATAAAAGATGTGATTTTTGCGTAAATGTCACCGTACTATACAAATTGCTATTATCCATCACACAATGAATGTTTCTTTTATGGGGAAGTGCTCCATTTTTTTATTTGTATGGAACTGTCGTGTGTCGAAATACTATCAAAGGGCTCTCAAGGGAGCTTCTGAATGTAAACTAAAAACACACCATCTGGAAACCGAAGCCTGGGAGCAGTGCTTCACTTGTAGGGCAGGTTTGACCCCTCCTTCCTTTCTTACCCCCATGGTTCATACAGATATCATGAAACACAGAAGAAAGTGATAATGGAATCAGGCAAATGCATAGCAACACCAATCAGGATTTGAATTATTTCCTGAAATATGCTAATTATGTCATGTCACAAATGATAAATAGTGAAAATTTATTCTAAATGCATATAATATTAAACGACATATATGACCAATATAGACTTACATACTGTATATATATATATATAATTATTATGGAAATAAAACAGATTACATAGTGGCAAATTTTCTAAATAAAAAAAAAATTTTTTTTTAGACTATTGAACATTTTTAAACATAAAAACTGAGGGCCTACAACATATGCACAATATGCATTTATAGCTACACAACGAAGGCAGCAGTACAGATTTTAAACAATTAAGTCTAGTAAGAAATTGGTAATTCATTGTTCAAATTTATGGTTTTAAAAATGCAAAACTTGATAACATACTGCACTTATTCTTTCAAAATACAGTATTAATAACAAGTATGAAATATCACAGTTGCATGCATATTAACTGAGAAGTTCAAACATTTCTTTTTATTCATTAACAGTAAAGCTTCACAAACAACAAGGAAACTAATTTTAGTTTCAAAATAAAATGAACTGTCCTGAAGTCATGCTTAAAAATTGCAAGAATTTGTTAAAAAAGTATTATAACACAATATAAGTTCCATAGCTCTTGGAAATTCACAGTAATTTTAAGTTATTGAGCAGAATTCAAAAACATACATGGGCCAATTTTGAAATATAAAATATTCTTTAATATTGTATATTTTTATAAAAATGATTCTATGTTCTTTAACTTTTAATGTACATCAGACAGATGACTTAAATCGTATAATGATTTGGAACATGCAATTTTAAAATACCTGTGAAATATCCAATATACTCACAAAATTATTATATCAGTTAGTTTGAAAGTGATTTGATCATTTTCATAATCAACACATCACGAAAATGATTTTTTTTTAAATCAACTAATAATGAGAAAGTAACCATCCCTTAAATGATTCAACTGCCGAGTATCAACTAGTGCTTTTGAAAGTTTATTATTATGAGAATTCCCAAAGTATTAAGACTTTAAAAAAAAAAAAAGCAAGTCTTGCTAATTGTTCTATTTTATAGCAATTTTAGCAATATTGACACTGAAAGTTAATAATCTAGTTATAAAAATTATGATTACCTAATTTGGAATAAAACTAAGCATTTAAATGTATAATGATATTAATTTTAAAATTTTTTAACTATGGCAGCCATCAGCAGAACACAGTTATTAAATTCACACTCTATATATTTGATATAACAGAAAGTGTGATAATTAAAAAATGTGCATTCTTAGGCTTCTCTGTATTTTCTAAATTTGATGGTAGCAGAACATCTAGAGTCAAGTGATGCAATTCCATCAGAAATCTTCCCAGCTGCTCCTCTAAAGATGAAGGGAAGTGACCAGAAATTATACAAAAATTTTCTTTTTAACGCTATCACAGCTGCTGTTACAAATGTGGGATTTCATAAGCCAGCATCATACAAATGTGACTTATCACTGCCAGCAATTCCTAGTCTCTAGCAGATAAATAATTTCGCATGCCAGTGATTACCACCTAGCATCATGTTACTGTGACTTAGTTCTCCCATCAATTTTCTGCCAGTATCACATAAACATTCACATAATTCAATCAATTACCAGTTGCTATGATTTATGTACGACTTCTGAAGCCAACTATTTCAGCTAACTTCCAGATTTCTAAATAATGTGACTAATTCTTTCAGATATACCTATTACACATAAACAAGTGATTACCAACTGCTTTCACATATATAGGATTTGGGAAGCCAGTGAATATCAGCTAGCTTCATGGCACCATGACTACATTTGGCAACAATATCAGCCAGCAACATATGTGTAATTTCAATCTGCCAACATTCATCACCTGGTATACTGTAAGTATACCAGTTGTGCTATGAATAAATTTTATGCTAACATTAAGATTTATTTGAAACATTTACATAACCTTCTCATATTTTTGTCTGATGTTTGTAATACATAATTAAAATATATTATTAAGTGGCTTTGTATAGTAGCTGTTTCGTGAAATATTAAGATTATACAATAAATTATAGCTTAATAATTCCAATCTATAGAAATCTATTCTAATACTCAGGAAAAATGCAATAGGAGCTAGCAGCAGGGAATAAGATCTGCACAAATGACAACAGCAGATGGCCAGTCTAAATATTATACTACCCAACATTGAAAATGCAACACCAAGAAGGAATGGCCCTAAAATTATGCAAATTTCAGGATGGATATATGTCACCGAGTTATGTTAACGATGAGAAATGTGCAGCTCTCTAGCACACATTGAAGGGATATAAGGGAAGAAATCTGCAGAATGTTTGGCATTCGTGCTATTGTTCTGCTACAGAAATTATCATAGAAAATTTGTTCTTGTAGACGTGTATAACAAACAAGAGAATGCCAGGTTGTCATCAATGGAGGCACTTCCAGCAGATATACGATTTTACGAGGGGCATGGTGATCAGACTGAGAACAGCAGGTTGGTTCATACAGCAAAATCTCAGCTGGCACACACCTGGACAAGTCCACACTGCACCGACTGGGGCAATGATGGTTGGAACAAGGAAATGTGGCAAGTTTGAGGGTGCCGGTGCAGCCAGAATGGCATCAGCACACATGGATCTACGCATCCAATGACAAGCGGTGGCAGACCCACAAGCCACTTCTACCTCTATTCTCCAGCATGTTCAAGACACCCTGGATGTTCCATACCGACCAGAACCATTTGGCGTTGATTGGTGGCCAGAGGCCTGCACTCGTGGTGTCTGTTAAAAGACTGCCATTGACCCCACATCACAGAAGCAAATGCCTGCAATGCTGCAGGGCTTCAGTGACGTGGACAACAGAATGGCACAGGGTTGTGTTCTCTGTTCTCACACTTCTGTTTCTTCAATGATAGTTGCCATGTACAAATGTGGTGTTGATGTGGAGACAGGTCCAATCCGGCAGCAACTGTGGAATGCCCCATCGCACGAGAACATGGCATCATGGTTTAGGCACAATTGCGTACAATTACAGGTCACCTCTAGTTCGTATTCAGGGCACTATGGCAGTCCAAAGATACAGCCCTTTATTAGAAGGACACTGCCTGCCCACACACTGCGAATCAGCCAACATGCTGTGCAACACATCCAGATGCTTCCCTGGCCACCATTCTCTCCTGATCTCTCAACAATCAAACACATTTGGGATGTGATTGGATGCCATTTGCAGACCCTGCCATTGTTGCGTTCAGGAGACAAACTATGGCAAATGGTTAACAGGAAAGGAGAGCCATTCCTCAGGACACCATCCGTAGTCTCACTGACTCTGTACACCTAGACATGTCTGCTTCGTGTATCGCCGTCCAAGGTGGTCCTACGACCTATTGAGCAAATACTGTTCTCACTCTATATTATGCATATCATTTCAAAATAAAGATCACTTATTTTGAAATATAGATCACTTCGAAATAAAAACCACACTGTTGTATCTCTTTGCCAAGTTCATCACTTTCTGCCCACTCCTTCTTGATGTTGCATTTTCAGTGTCAGATAGTGTATGAAAAGCCAGTTGAGGTGTTAATACTGACCAGGTGGCAGTGAAGCAAAACTTTCATTCTGTACTAACTAAAAATAAATTTCTGCTACAGAATTACATTATATGAAAACAAACAAGTAATAGAATACATTAGGTACATGTTTAAAGAAATTTTAATATCTTCACAATGACCAAATACAACAAAATAATTACTTAATAAACAGTCTCTCTCATAACATATAATCATAATTTTTAGAAAAAAGTAATTACATTATTTTACTTAATTTGCAGTTAATTATTAACCAAAACACTTCCAACAAAATATAATATTTGCTGACAACCATCATAATGTCTTACTTAAAAGAAACAAATCAAGCTAAGTATATGAAATCAAGCTTAAAAATAATTTAAAAAAAAAACTCATTTTGCTAAATTCTGCACATTTTTCAAGATTAAAAATTAAAATATAAAAATGCAGAATTAATAAAGATTATTCATACGCTTTTTGTTATAGAGAACACATTAAGAAATGCATGTAAGCAAATGTATTTGTATATGTGTATAAACACACATACAGATGTATGTACATGTATACATGCATACATGAACATATACATCCATACATACATTTCTGAATCCGGTCCTTATAGCAAAAAAGAACCAAATCATTTTTAAAGCCATGCTGAAGTTTTAGTAAAATTAAGTTGTATTATTCTAAACTTTTGCAGTATCAATATGCCAGGTACCGTAGATACAAAACTAAGTTAATAAATAAATTATCTGAAAACCACTTAATAAGCAGTTCATGAACAACATTAAATTAGTCTAAAACATAATTTATGCAATGCTAAAATTTTTAAATAACATTTTAGAAATATGTTATTCTATATTTCGGAATCAACTGTTTTTAGGAGCCATCATGAGAAGAGGTTTAAGCAGCTTATTACAATTAAATTTAAATAAAAATAAAGCATATGTATATAGATATATACGTGCATGTGTCTATGTGTTTACTTCTTACAGTTTCATTAGCAAGATAACTTCTTACTAAGACATACAGGAAGAATAAAAATTTTGCTTTATCCCAAATTACTCCATTTGGACTCACATAAGAATTCCAAATGACTGGAATTGGGATTTAATGGTTTACAATGGGAAAAAAAAGTAATGATGATGCATTAATGAAAAATACATATGAAAAAATGTACTTAATGAAATTAATATACAAGAACAAACTTCTAAGAAAAATAAATTTCCTTTTTTTTTTTCTCCTGAATATTATTCCTATTGTTATTCACGAGCAAAAAATCAAAATTCACAAATCACAATTTTACTCTTACATCTTCCTTTCAAAAGTAAAACCTTAATATTTTAAAACTATTAAATTTCTCCCACACAGTTGCCTTCATATACTTTTAACAATTCATTTGTATTTGTTGTTAATAACCATTATTCACAACACAGAAAAAACTAAAGAAAGCCTTAGTTTTTCAGCATTAAAAAGGAATATATATCTACTAACTGTAATCCAGTGGTACCTACCATTTTATAAATTCTAAGCCCTAATGTTTTATTATCATGGCTTTAACTATGATTTTTAATTATTTTAACAGGGTTCAATTTTAAATTTCCCTAACTTTCCATGACCAGACATAATGAAGTAGTGGGGGAAAGTGATTATTTTTCAAAAAAGAGAATATTTTTATGCATTTATTACAAAACATTATAAATAACTAATAACATGATAAAAAATTTAATTTATCTTATTATCGGGAAGCATATTGTAAAGAGCATTGTAATGTTATAACAGTTATTTTAATTTTGAAACCCTTTCTTTCCTTTCAATTCCTGTTTCCCTACTTACAATTCCCTACCAGAATGAGTTTTTAGAATTGCGTTGAATGCAAATGAGTTAGAAGTAGTATTTAAAGGAAGTCTTGCTTACTTCAAAAAGAGACAGTCTTTAGTGGTTGTTTGTGATTTTTAGTGATTTTTTAGATTTAGTTTTAGTGATTGTTTGCCTTCTGGCTATTTCATTCTTCTATTACGCTCGGCTGTATTGTATGTGCATGCTGATAATTGCTGGATAGTTTAAATTTAGAGCCAACTACGCTAGATACTTATGTCTAGCTTCAGCTAAGACTATTTTAGTTAGTTTAGTTTCTTATTTTCTCATCAAATTATCATTCGTGATATGATTTAAAAGCCTGAATGGTGGCTTTCCTGTAAGCCCGAAAATTGGCCATATGTTAGCATTTCTGCTAGTGAATAAAAGGGTATTGTAACTCTTCTCAAGTCTACATTGGTAGCACTTAAACTCAGCAATAATTCACAACACAGTTCACTAGGTTCTTCAACATTTTATTATAAACAAAGTAGTGAGGGACATTATAACATGAAAGAAATATATACATGATAATAGCATCTAAACCATTAAAAAAGGGATACTAATGAATTTTCTCACCAATCATTTTTGACACACAAAAATTGCTGCCAAACAGTGCAATTTAGCACCAAAAATGGATAGAAGAGACATAATAAACCACTCATAAGATCTTTCTTTGGTTTTTATGTAACTGTGACCATCAGTAAGCCAGTTTAGTTTTTGTAAAAATGGATATTTGTCAACTGCTATTTCTGTATCTTTGAAAAAATGATGATTAAAAATTTGGACTTCTTTTCTACAAAACAACAAGCAGTGAAAGATTTTCAAACTTCCAAAATTGGTTATATTGGTGTGCATACTCAAAGCACCAGAGTTTTGAGTATGCACACTAATATTATGTATTTTAAAGCACTTATCAGTTAATAATATGCTTTTTATTAACTATTTTATTTTACCTTAGTTTTTACTCTGGTGTTCAGCAAATTGGTAGAATGAAAAATCACCACTTAGATTCATATTTAAGAAAGTTTATGCTATGCCAACTTCACAAAGAAGGTGGTTATTTTTTGGTAATTTAAATGTCATTAGAAAATTTTGGGTGCTGGGATGAGAGGCATAAGCCTTAGTTAATTTCTTTGTCAGGTAATCTCAAAGGCCTAAACTCCAATTTATTTAATTTTTTTATGTGATACACTTTGAATTTGCACATGTTGATTATCTGATTAAATAAAGAAAAGATCTATGATTACCTAACTAAATAAAAGATGATTTGGTCATTTAAGCTTTTGTTGGAGGTCATCCGTGATATGTTTGGTGGAATCTCTGGCAACTTTCATAATCAATGAGAAAAACTGTAAGTACTCAAAACCAGTTATCAAATGAAAGAAGTATATGCAATAAATTTTATCTAAACCATTCAAAAAGTATGATGAGTTTCTAAAAAGAAATATCAAACTTTAGGGGGGGCTGTACCTTTGGCAAAAGAAATTTATAATAAGGACCACATTTACTAGTTTTTTCATTACAATTTAAAAGCTTATGATTTATGGTGATAATGTAAAATGTTTGCACAAACAGGAAAGTATAATGTGCAAATAAAAAGCATATTATTAACTGATAAGTGCTTTAAAATACATAATATAATAAATAATATTAGTGTGTCTTTATTTTTTAATGTGCTATAGTTAATGTTTAAGCTGCAGCTGCAGAAATAGTATATACTGCATATTTTTCCCTTCCACTTTTCAAGTGGTGACATTAGTAAAAAAAAAAAAAAAAAAGGGAAAGAATAACTAAGAAAATATGGTATTACTCCTTCAGTACATCAACATCAAACTAAAGAACTTGGAATTACAGAGAATTTAAATAACTTTTTATTTACTATAATACAGAACCATGTAACTTAACAAGTTCTTAATTATGCTAATAACTTTCAGAAAACAATTATACTTTTTAAAGGAAGGATAATAGAACAATTATAATTCTAAGAAGAGTGAAGAACCATTTTTTAATAGACAGACAAGAAAACTATGGGTAGACAAACTGTATCAGATATGAGGTTGAGTAAAATATTTACAACAACAGAAATTGATTACAAAAATGTATTTGCTTTTAGAGGAGCAAAATTTGTTATTTAAAACATGAACCTTTTTATTATTTGAAAGTAATCATCTACCCTTTCTTCCCACCCCACCACTGCCTTCAATTTCCCAAATTTTCCAGGTGAGAAAAGTTCACATTTAAATTGGAAAAATACAAAAAATTTACAAAAAGATAAGACCTCTTATTCTTAAAGATTTGAAAGACAACTTATATTAAAATTATTATCATTAATAACATAATGGTGAAGCTATTTTTTTCTTTATTTTATTATACTTGAAGGTAATACAATTTCTTATTTGATTTTATAAAATTCATTTATATTCTAAATGAATTTTTCAATTTGTTTATTATTATGTAGCTTAAAAAACTCTTAGCCCTTATTATGTAGCTCTCACACTGAATTCCTTTTTGCCTCAAGAGCATTTAAATCAATTAATAGGATGGATTCTGATGTCAAGTTTGTGTGATTCATTTGACAGGATAACTCAGTAAGTAGTGCAGTCAACTCACTAATAACACCAGTTTCTGGGATCCAAAAAAAAACACGTTAGTATTATGCTGCTCAGAAGACTATTCAGTTTGATAAGGCTTACTATATACTACCACTTCCAATATCTCTTAAATTATACTCAAAGACAAAATAAGCCAAATAAAAAAAATATGACCTACACAAATCAAAGCTGCTTTTTTTGTCAGCAATAAACATTTTTTGCTCTCCAGGAGCAGAAACTGCTTGCAGCTGATTAAAACTAGCAAAAAAAAAAAATAGCACAATGGCAGAAACTAACAAAAGTATTTTAATTTTTTTTTATTTATTAGTAATACTTACTAATTTACTAATTCATTCAATTACTTTTAATTAAAAAAATTTCATGTGCCTAATTCGTTATTTAATCATTAAGTAATGCTATTATTTAATCATTAAGTAATTCTAATAATGGAAAAGAATAAATTTATTTATTTACTGCACATTTAAAAAATACGTTCTTAAATAAACTACAGAAAATAAGCCTTCCTCTCCACATAATTTGTCATAACTAACAATTGACTAAACAAAGATAAATAAAGCTGCAAAAACTAAATATGTAAAATAGTCCTTAGTAACTTTCTTTTAATGTGTACCCAATCACACAACTTATATTACTGAAATCAATGAACGCCAACTAACTTATCAGTCACAGTCTGTTTACATGCTTGAAACAGTTTCATGTTCAGCTGTTTTGACAAAAAGGAAGTTAGAATGCAATTTCATAACATGGTCATATATTTATTTTTATAATGTTAGGGCAAGAGAACAAATTTGGGAATTTTCCTTCAGGGATAGATTATAATAAAATGCTACCATACTATAAGTAAACAAAAGTAAATTAACTGGAATGTGCTCTTATAATCCCTTAAGTGCATGGGTAAACTCAGTAATGCATGATATATTTGTAAAATACTTTTTCCCTCCTTACTGTGTACCTTCATGGTGTAATCTGAAACACATTCGACTAACAATCAGGTCCAGATTTCAAATCCAGGCAAGGGCATTGTACATTTTTTGCATCTCCCTGCCCAGAGGAGAGGCTTTAGCCCTCTATTTACAATGAGCCAGTAGGATAGATCTCCGCTGCTAACCCCAATGGATATGTACAGGCTCTTTTCAAGTGATGTGCGAAAGTTTACTCCAATGAACACTCAACCGTTTCCAGTGACGGAACTGCGAAATAAAAATTAGGAATTTGATTTAATGCCTTGTGTTGAAAGTTTCAACGATCGCTGATGTTCGGGTGCTGTGATCTGTGTTTTTTCTATTTCAAGGCCATAGCGTGACGACATCTCTATACTTCTAACGCTGTGCTTTTCAAGTGTCTCACTTTTCAAATATGGTGTTTTTTCAAATGCGGAAAAAGTTCAGTGAAAATGGGAAGGATTTTTCTTGCAAGATTTGTTCATCGTCTCATTTCTAAGTCTGTGGTCTGGATTCTTTCTAAAGGTTTTATTTAGTGCAACTAAAAATATCATATTGAAATTACTAATCATTATTATTATATTGAAAATCTGAATACATATTGCTGCTTCTTAAAAGTATAGTATTGTTTTATGAAAATGATATTAAAAATTCGAACTCTAATACTTTAGTGAGGTTAGTGAAGAAGATTTAATTATTTTT